>JAGVVM010002583.1:0-12017 GCA_019149425.1 Psidium friedrichsthalianum
CCCGGAACATAGATCAAGTACTAGGATATCTTCACATGGATGTGATTGCCAGCTTGATGGAGTCATTGTTAGACTTGTATCTGACATGAATAAAAGAAGCAGAAATAAATGCTAGTATAGTCAATAATTGATAAATAAAGTTGCCCAGCAAATACATTCTTGGAGTCAAATTAACTGGAAAAAAATGATCTCGTCTTTACAGATACGTGATTGACATGTTGGATCTTATCTATAAATGATGTGTCAATGTGTGATTAGGAGATTGCAGCTTCAGAGGAACCCAGCGTTTGCAGCTCATGACGAATGAGATAGAGCAGTATGCACTGTCCTACTCGAGCAAGGGTCCAAAGGATCTGTGGCCAAGCATATCCAATTACGTTCTTCAGATCTCGCGGACGGATAATCCTCAGTCCCCTCTAGCATACCTTTACTTTCTCGATTCTGGTGGTGGATCCTATCCAGAAGTATTATCAAACGCCCAATCTGAATGGTTCAAAACCCGATCTCTAGAGATCAAGATTCAAGGTACAAAGGAATGACAGCACAACTTTTATCTATTTAGCATGCACCTATAACTATCACTGATAAATTGAACTTATCCAGTTCTTTTGCCCTGGTTTTCCAGGAAGAAGCAATCACAAACACTGATACTCATGTTTCTGTTGCAAAGAAATCTTTTGCCTTTTTCTTGATAAAAAGTTTGAGGAACTATATAATGAGAAAGCGATTCGATGTTGGTTAGAATATCTATGAACTCTTTCTTCAGTTTTCTTGTGAAGAACAATTTCATCGTATGGCGCAGGGTACCAGAGTTAATATTTTGGCACATACCTAGTAAAGCTTACGAAAAGGTGGCTCCATGGAGTGGTGTACCTAAGCCTTGTGTGGGCTCAATCAACAAGGAGACAGTTGCTTCTCAAGAAGCTGAAGCAGGGATCATGGAAATTCTTGAAAAGCGGCCTTCGGTCAAGGTAACAATGCGATGAATCTGTTTATCCATGGATACTTTGACGATCATCTGGTGAGCTGCTTTTATCAGCTGGGTTTTTGGCTTTGTCGACATGCAAGTATCATCTATAAGCTAGACAGGCATTGAAACAGAAAAAGCGGCAACACTAAATGCTTCAACGACTTTCAAAGTCTTGCCTGGTTTCTTCTTTAGTTTTTTCCCCCGGTCGGCACATTCTTGATCCAGGTATAAGTGCATGTGGCTATAAAAAAGATACTCTGGTAAAAAAAGAAACTTGCTTGTCAAACTTCTTTCACATGAAAAATTGCCAGTGGAAGCATGTACCACAAGTTTCAGTATTTAGATATGATTAAAACTGTAATTTTTCATCACGATGGCAGGCAGTATTTGTTGGACACAACCATGGATTGGACTGGTGCTGCCCTAGCAAGAATCTGTGGCTATGCTATGCCAGACATACTGGGTATGGCGGCTATGGCAATTGGGCTAGAGGCGCAAGAATTATTGAGATAAATCAACACCCTTTCTCTATTAAGTCTTGGATTAGGATGGAGAATCACGATGTACACAGTGAAGTTGATTTGAGTTCTCAAAAAGCATTCGATGTACAGTGAAAAAACAAAAAAGCCGCATGATAAAGTACAGTGTTCTCATGCACAATTGTATTGAACTCTTATAGAGAATGTATTAATAACCAGTTGTTGATTATGTCGTGCTGGTAATCCATTCATGATAACCTCGATCCAATTCTTAACCCATTTCGATGCCTGAAGAGTAGAATCCTCGCGATCATTCACAAGTGAGTTCTAGCTCCTCCAAGCATAGTAAAATATCGACTCATCAAACGGCAGAACTAGCATTATACCCATGCAACAGTTATCAAATTGTGTTTTTTGGTGCTGAAATCCATTAAAATAGAAGTTTATGATTAGTAACATTCATCTGTCAAATAATAGTTAATCATATGTAATGTGTGTTGAGGATAAACTTTCTTAACTAAGTAATCAAATGAGCGATCTGTCATATGCATTACAGGAAGAGTTGTAGGAAAACTTTCGTGATTTATTCTGATTGCCATTTCCACTTCTTTCCTGTTTTTGCATGTCACATGGTACAGCAACTCTCTCTATTTTAACATCATTGAGCTCAAGATAGGCGTGCCCTCATTGCTTAATACAAGTCCGTGTGCACACATTTAGTTGAAGTTAAGAGGGTATTTTGGCTGCCTATTGGGGAGAAAGAGCCCCCAATATTTCTCATACTCCTGGGGTTCCTTCTGGTTCTCGTTGAACATAGCAAATATGTAAGTTTCGATCGGCTTTCCAGGCCTCCTGGGAGTCCCTTGCTTCACATGCTGAATCAAATTTGTGTAGTAAATTCTCGCGTTGTCAATGGACGTTGCGTTGCCGCCAGCAGACGGCCAACCACTCTCCGACACAACCACTTCTAGGGAACCCCCACCGGCTTTCTCCAGTGCAGAGTAAACAGCATCTAGAATTGCGTCAAACAAGTTCTGGTACCCGAGTGATCCATCTGACACCACGACTGAGTTCGCCGTGAAAAGAGCATAGTCGAGGCGTATATTGGCCGGTTGTTGATGTAGGAGTAGTAGGGAGAGTTGTTGACAAGCAAAGGGGACTTGTTATTGACTAGGAAGCGGATTATGGGATCTAAGAGCGGTCTGTGGTTGGACGTAAGTGTGCCCACCGATGGAGGATAGGACATTCCTAAGATGCTTGTGTCCACAGCTGTCGAGACCTTGATCTGGGCCCCGAGTCCGGCGTTGGAGATGGCAGTCTGAATGTTTGCATGGCGGGGACGAGAAACTGGGCATATTGAGAAGAAGGCTGCACTTCATTGCCAACAGCTATGTACCTGAACTTGACATTGCCGTAGTTCTTCACATTGTTTTGGACCCAGGTGTTTGCATTGGCTTGGCTAGAGGCAACCCCTTGGAGTTCCCCATTGGGAAGGCCCAGCATGAGCTCAATGTTGGTGCCTCTAAGGGCTTCGAGAGCAGGCTGGTCTGGGCTGTAGAGCCGCATCCGGCGGATATTGCGCTGGTTGTAGAGCGCAACCACGTCTGCCCGCGAAGGCAAGTCGCTGCCGTGCATCCCATAGCAAACCCCTATTTGTGCACCTGCATGGAATGAACAGAAGAGTTATTGCTTCAACTCTTCTTACTATGTGAATGAAAAGCTTGCAATAAATAACATCATTAAATGAATGAAAATTGTTGATAGGAAAAGGGGTCTTTCATGCGGTTTCAAACTTATGATAAAAGAAAGATTTTAAGATTGTCCTAGTGTACCTAGTACTGTCAAAGCAGGTTTAACATCTTGGACTTCTACTATAAAAGAAGCTTAGTTTTGTGACCTTGCCAGTTATGACTTCAGGCATAGTCAATTCAAAAGCCTACTTATTTGAGAGGGCACAGATTTTCCCCACTGCACATCTTACCTTACACATGACTTGATTTCTAGACATTCCTCTATGGACTTTCCTTGTAATTTTCTTCGTTTGGACTAAACCTCTAAGTTAAGAACAGGGAAATGCCCATCTATATACCATTCCATCCCATGCATCTTTGATGAGAATCAATTTCAGGGATACAAGATACGTACGTTTGCGGGCGGTTCGGCTCCATTTTATATAGATATGCATGACATATCAAGCTCGTAAATCTATCGTGAACCATGAAGAAAGATGTCATGCATTACTTCCCCTCATGATTGCTCATCCGAGAGAACAAGTCAAGTGTAATCTCTGTAGTCACCATGTAAAACAATCTCGGCAACGACTAACTAGCTTACATAACCTATCTAGCTACTTGGAGATCCTAGCTGCGAAAAGAAGAAAACACGGCACGAGAACACGCACACCGAATCATAAGATAAGAATGAGTAGACATAAAAAAAGATATGATCCATCAACTTGCTGATGACGAAATGAAACCATTGGAAGAGCGAGAGAGAGAGAGAGAAAGAGAGAGACGGGCCTGTTATATCAAAGTTAGCTGCCAGAAGGGCCAGTGTTAGGACGACAGGGAACATGGAAGATGTGAAGGAAGCCATTTGAGACGGAGTGAGGAAGTTGCTCTTTGCAGCCTCGGAAGAGGCGCCTTTTTGCAGAGGGAGATGTGCATTGTATCACTACATCTGCAGGTTCCTGAGTCACGACATTCGAAGACTAAGGCGCGCTCTCTCTCTCTCTCTCTCTCTCTCTCTCATCCATCTAATCAAGACTTCATCGTCTGCCAGGTCAAGTACGCAAAATCCGATTTCACATCCATCGGATCAAGACTTCATCGTCTGCCAGGTCAAGTACGCAACATCCAAATGAAGACATGTTCAGCTGCAGAAAAACGACGTGATGAAGTCATCTCCATCTATGAATTGGAATGGAATTTTCCGCTCAAGCGACTAAGACTGATTCAAACTCCCACGAATTCTACCACTGAGTGGGACTCCAAGCTATCGTGGCATGAAAATCTTTTAGGACTTTGAAAATTGGCAGAGGGTATTGCTAGAAAAACAGGACATTCTTCCACAGACGGGGAAAATTAAACGCGATCCGAATGATGACACGGATCAAGAAATCATGTTTTTCTTCCGGGACACGGCGAGACTTCGGTTTTGTGCATGCTTTACACAGTGGTCAAGCTACGGTAACGTGCTCATCCTTACAATTTCATAACGGATGTGAGACTCTTTGAGTAAATGCCAGTTGTTTGTCAATTGAGAATTCCCACGCTTTTCACACGTCGAAAAGATAAGAACTCTTTGCAAGCTCCTTGTACTGTACCGGAGGTGTTCGTTTGTTATAATTACCTTTTGGCGTTTGTTGTGAACTTTTAGAATATGAGAACATGTTCTTATTGAGCACTCAAATTCATAAAGCCATCAGACTCGTAAAATTTTAAAATCCTGACTTATCCACAATATTTTCTACAAAGGGTTTTCCACTTTTGTTGCGGGGTGTATTTATAGTTTCCAAAATTTTGCTTCTAACCAAGAGAATTATTGTCACGCCCCGGACCCATCGGACGCGCAACATGCCTTCGTTTGCTCACTTCGCTCATCGCCTGGCCAACACTAGCGACGGCCCAGGACTCGTCGCGGCCAAACGACGGTTAACAAAAGCGACAACAGAAACGCACAATCCCCTGACAGACACACATGCAGGCTAGAGAGATAGAGAGACAACAATGCAACAAAAACTAAACATTTACATTAGATTAATAACAGTATTTATATATCACCCTCAAAAGATAATTCAAGGCCTCCTACTCTAAAAAGGAAGAACAGAATTTTAAGTCTACTCTGACTCAGCTCTACTCTGCTCCGATAACGGCAACTCTTCAGGATCTGACTCAACTGGCATTGGGAGATCAAACTCGGAATCACTATCATTGGCCATCAGGTCAAATTCAAACACGTTCTCTTCGCCATCTATCTCCAAAACCACGTCCTCATCTGAATCCAAGGCGTCTATCGACTCGGGTCAACGCCCTCACCTCCGAAGGTCAAGGGGTAAACTAATCCCTTCCAATTCGAGATAGGTGCAGGCATATCAAAACCTTAAATCGGACCTCTATAAAATAACCCTGATCGAGACATCCATGCCTCGTATTAGTAAGGCATCAGGTACACACCTCCCTCATCTATCCATATTGTACTACTAACCTTCTTATAAGATGTAAAATCTACCGTAGGGTAAATGGTATCGTCGGCCTCTATCTCAATAGGTATCCTGAACCGAACAAAATGGGAACTCATCTCAAGACCTGGGATCTGAAATAGCGATCAGCCAAAAATATATGAGTTGAAACTCAACAAGCACATGCCTAGACTCAATTTAGAATGAAGCATATGTCTCAAGCCAGAACGTAAACAATCACACACATATTGTGACTTCAGATCACACAGATGCAAATGCAGTATGCTCAACGATTCATTTGGGATCCCCGGTGGCTCAATAGCACCTTCGGACTGAACCCCACTGGTGGCTCAATAGCACTTTCGGTCTCAGCCACGTCAAAAACGTCTCAGGCCTATGCCTCAATCCGTGTCTAATCACACCGAAGTTGGCATCCTTGTCTCTCCAGCTACCCCGTGCGGAGCACGTTCGAGTGCAAGTGCAACGACCGTGGCTCAATTAGCACTTTGATCGGCACATTTTTATCACCTCGCATTCCCGGTGGCCCCCTAGACACTGCCAGGCCATCCCGCATAGTTCTACGCACTCCACCAAATACACATGTCTCATGCCAGTATGTAGATCAAATATGAGCATCACAAAGTCCTCAATTGACTTGACTTTTAAATACTCATGCAAGTCAACTTTGCCACATGCAACTCCCAAGATTATTTACATAAGCATACAACTTACCTCAAAATATATCGAATATAATAACCAAGCATTGCATGTTGCAAAAACTGGCATTTTAGGACCCGGTTACCATTCTAAGTCGTTTAGGTTCAAGGACAAGTAGTCCAGCACACATGGCAATTTCTACAGTCTACAAAAACACCAATTGACCCCAATGGTCAGCAATAAATAATCGACATTTGAAATTCAAGAAATTAAATATTTTTCATCATAAAATTTTCCCTACTAGTCTCTAGCATACCCGATATTCTAAGTCAAGTTTAAAAATGTGCTCACACAAAATTCAAGTTTGAGCTCGGGGACGGCGGAACAATCGTGGCTCGGTTGAACGGCGAGCTTGGGCAAGCGACAGTGACGAGGTGGCTCGGCCGAACGACGACGCGCAAGGGCCACGGCGGCGTTGAGTTCAGGCCACGGATGACAATTGAGCTTAGGCTAAGCGACGATAAGCTCGGGCCACGAAGGACGGCCGAACGGGGCGGTGGCCGAGTTGAGATGGCTTGGTTAGGCACGTGCAGGGTGGCCGCTGGAGCAGGAGCAAGTCTCAGCTGAGGAGCAGTAGTGAGCAATCTACAGCCAACAGAAGATCAACCAAGAGCAAGGAGAAATTGGTAGCAATTACAGTAAGCTTACGCACAGAAATTGGAGCAGCAAACTAACCGTGAGTAAGAAGAAATCGGCAGCAGTAACGCAGACTCCAGTCGAGAAGGAAGCAACCAAGCTAAAGACGCCGCAGAGGAGAGGTGAGCTGCAGCAAGGGAAGAAGAAGGAACAAGCAGCTGCAGCCAAGAATTTGAGCAGAAGCAAAGCGACAGTGGGACGGGGCAGTAGCAACACAGCCCAGCAGAAAACACGAGGAAGAAGGAGCAGAAGTTTCAGCCGAGATGATTGTCCAAGGAAGAAAACCGAAGAAAGAGAGGAAGGAGAAGCCAGCTGCATCAAAGATTCTTACGGGAATAGTGGAGTTGATGGCTTGAATATCATGAAATTTTGTCTTGTCTGCATGGGAATTGAGCTTCAGCAGAAAACAAAGCAGTCAACCGCAAGTTTGGCCAAGGAAAATGATCCAACTTAGCTGCTAATGGGAGTGGGAAATTAAAGGAGAGGACGTGGGCTTGGGGGTTAAGGTTTTAGCTGAAGATTGGAGAGGGAAAATGGCAAAGTACACGTGGGGGTTCAGTGGAGGCAAGTTGAAATTTCAGCTGGGGAGAAGTTCAGCCGAAGGAAATGAGAAAAAGTGGGTCCAACATTCTTAATTTGTCTTGTCCTCTTATGCATGCATTTCAGGACGCCACAATTGTCTTCATCAATAGACCTCGTCAAACAACCTATTCCACCACTCGCCCACTCCATTGGGTCCCTGTAGTTCACATAGTGATCCTATCTAGACAAACGAACGTGCACCATTGATTGGGGTACATGTCGTCCTGTCCTTTAATTGATTTTCACTCTCACTAAAATTTTGAAATCAAGAAAGAGCATATACATCAAGACAAATTGAAGATAATCGTTGCACAGAATTTCATCAAAAATTAATCAGAATAACTTATTTTGATTCTTTTTTGGTAAGAAACATAAGGAGCTCTATTGAACTGATGAATACATAAACTCTACTTTGCCAAAAAGATTTTTTTAAAAAAAAGCTAAAAAGTTCCCCGTATCTAGTGATAGACAACTAACTATCGTACATGAGTATGAACTCACAAATAATGCAGCACTTGATGATCTTGACCAATTCACAACGACAAACAAACCAGTGGCAATTAGATGTTTGCTAGAATCACCATGCTTCAGCAATATCCTGATTGGTGGGCGATCTACAAGCCATGAAGAATGGAGATGAATATCCAAATCCTCCTGGGGAAGTTAAATAGAGAGCGACGCCCCACGACAAATCAGCTTCACTTATTGGAGCCAATCTTTGACATGCCTATGTTATAAGAATCTGTGCGTATGCGAGCACATACAAATGCTGCAGTTCAATGAGGTCATATCTTGTCAATTTGATGTCGAGCACCTCCAGCCACCAAGAACCTCCCCCGTGTATGTGGTATGTGGACCTCTTCTTTCAAGATAATCCCATGATCACAGGCCAATTCTAAGACCTCAGATTCCAAGCAGAAACCCTTTCCAAACATGATTCCTGGTTCGGCTTTCTTCTTAGCTGGTGCCAACTTGATTTTTCACCACTTCCACGCAAACCCCGAGACCAGTTGGCTAGTGAAAATGCCGCCCAAAAGTAAATGTCGACAAATAATAAGGGATAATAAATACTACTGGAAAAATCATGGTGCAAGAAGATTCTCTGCACAAACAATCTAAAGTTAGAAACTGAATTCCATCAACTAATAAAAACAACCCTCTGAAAGTCGGAATATTCTCAAATTTACGGTTGAGAAAATGAAAACTCCATCTTGAAGATCTTGTTTATGTTTCCTTCGCACAAATATTAAAATAGATGAGCTTTCCCTACGAATCGGAACAAGATCGTAATGAGCAAATCCTGTAATACTTCTGCTCCCTTCCAAATTTTGAGAGTCTAACAAAAGCATATATAATAGAAGACACTAGAGGCTCCATCAATTATTTTTTTCTTCCTTTGTTTTTTTCTCTTTCATTTTCGCCCGTGGCCAGTCTCATGTCCGGCCTCGCCTTGCCTAGTGAAGTCACCTCGCTTGTGGCCATCGAGGCGAGGGACCCTCACCTAGGCCCTCACCACAATCCGCACTTGTGGTTGATGAGGTTGTCTCTTGTGACCATCAAGGGTGAGGTCGTCCCTCATGGCCATCAAGGGCAACCTCACCTAGGCAAGGCATAAATAGCCACCGACCAAAATGCATGGAGCAAAACAAAGGAAAAAAATGAAAAAAGAGAGTAAATGACGATAATGCCTTAGGTTAGATCCTTATTTAAAATAAAATACACTTCATGTCCTTATTTAGAAAATAAGAACACTTCATGCTCTTTTTTGAAATTTTTCCCGAAAATGATTCTGACCCCCCGTTCCCAATCCACACCAACCTTATTCGCATGTGAATCCAAAAATACATAAGGCGCTTCAGAGCGAATTTCGAACTCGAACTACAAGGTCTTCCTAAGGGATAACTTAAAATGCTACACCTACCAAGTATAAGACTCTTTCACATACGATGCGCGCGACAAAGTGATTACAGCGCGTTCGTGAACATTGGTCGAGTCAAGAATTCGAACATGAACTCCGGCCCAATCTTCTTTTGCAGGTTTTGGCTTGTCGGTGTCTCCTCAAATCCTGGATATTCCATGGCAGCAACGTTGGCCTGTCCATGTATAGCTTGGCGAGGAAGAACAGCAATTCTATCTCGGCATAAGGGATAGCGACGGCGGGGAGAAAAACATCCTTAGACGCAACGGAGGTAGATTCTCCTAAAGAGGTTTGAGCATATTCGATTGTTTCGCACGTCAACCACCAAAACGGCGTCTTTTGTTTGTTACGCTTTTTCTAGACGTTCGGGTGTCGAAGAGAGGCGAGAGCGGTGACACTCTGCTTTCTTATTCGGTCGCCGACGGTTCAATGGCAGTGTCGTCATCAGCGGCTCAGTTCGCGGTCCTCTCCTTCACGTTTCTGTTTCTGAACCAGCATCCGGTATCGCCGGCGACGGTCGGGTCCGATCCCGATGCTTCTCCAGTTAAGCGCCTCCCGGCGAGGCAGGGGTCGCTGTTCAAGATCGCTCTGTTCGCCGATTTGCACTTCGGCGAGGACGCCTGGACTGACTGGGGGCCACGCCAGGACGTGAAGTCCGTCTGTGTCATGTCAACCGTGCTCGACGATGAAGTTCCTGGTGAATGCTTGGTTTGAGTTGTGTTCGTTTTCTTCTAGTGCGTTTCGCTTCGTGCTTAGCTCGCGTCGGTGGTTTGGCGAGTGTATTGGATCGCCCAGATCCCCGGACATTGCGAGGATAGTCTACTTGTGCCTTGAGAATGTCAGTGTGCTGTGGTGGGCTAGCTCGAATTAGTAGATTGCGGAGGTCGTAAGGAGATCGAATGTTGAAGAAGAGGCCATTATTGGGTCGATCGCAAAAGACCTGTAATTTATGCGCGTTCATGGTGATCTGGACTGAAGTTGGAAACAATGGAGGGTGGGGGAAATAGTTTCTCTGCTGACAATTCATAGGCCTGTAGGTCTTCCAATTTTAGCTCATGCTGCTGCTATTTCTGTGAATCGACGTAGAACCTGCCAAGTTTAGTGCAGGGCTTTAATTTGTGCGTTTTGAGACATTACTCGCTTGCTACTTTGCCCGGGAAGCTCTTTGAAAGAGCGACCTGTATTTCGTCTGATCCACATTGAATTGCATTGCAGATTTTGTTGTGTATCTTGGAGATGTCATAACGGCGAATAACATTATGATAGCAAATGCAAGCTCGTACTGGGATCAAGCTCTCTCTCCAACGAGATTGAGGGGCATTCCCTTTGCTAGTGTCTTCGGAAACCATGACGATGCAGCATTTGAGTGGCCAATGGAGTGGTTTTCAGCCCCAGGCATTCCTCCGGTTCGCTGCCCTGTCACAAATTCATCATTTTCAGGTGACCATTAAGCTTTGCTTACTTATGCTAAAGTTGACGATGCTCACCTTTAAACTGAAAATGTTTCTAATCTCGGCCTGTCATTATACCTCGAGAAGTAGAAAGAATTACAATCCCCATCAGCCGGAACATAAGATCAAGTACTGGGATGTCTTCACATGGATGTGATTGCCAGCTTGATGGAGGCATTGTTAGACTTTTATCTGACATGAATAAAAGAAGCAGACAGAAATGCTAGTATAGTCGATAATTGATAAATAAAGTTGCACAGAAAATACATTCTTGGAGTCGAATTAACTCGAAAAAATGATCTTGTCTTTACACATACGTGATCGACATGTTGGATCTTATCTATAAATGATGTGTCAATGTGTGATTAGGAGAATGCAGCTTCAGAGGAACCCAGCGTTTGCAGCTCATGACGAATGAGATAGAGCAGTATGCACTGTCCTACTCGAGCAAGGGTCCAAAGGATCTGTGGCCAAGCATATCCAATTACGTTCTTCAGATCTCGCAGACGGATAATCCTCAGTCCCCTCTAGCATATCTTTACTTTCTCGATTCTGGCGGTGGATCCTATCCAGAAGTATTATCTAATGCCCAAACTGAATGGTTCAAAACCCGATCCCTAGAGATCAACCCAGACTCGAGGTACAGAGGAATGACAGCACAACTTTTATCTATTTAGCATGCGCCTATAACTATCACTGATAAACTGAACTTATCCAGTTCTTTTGCCCTGCTTTTCCAGGAAGAAGCAATCACAAACACTGATAATCATGTTTCTGTTGCAAAGAAATCTTTTGCCTTTTTCTTGATAAAAAGTTTGAGGAACAATATAATGAGAAAGCGATTCGATGTTGGTTAGAATATCTGTGAATTCTTTCTCCAGTTTTCTTGTGAAGAACAATTTCATCGTATGGCGCAGGGTACCAGAGTTAATATTTTGGCACATACCTAGTAAAGCTTACGAAAAGGTGGCTCCATGGAGTGGTGTACCTAAGCCTTGTGTGGGCTCAATTAACAAGGAGACAGTTGCTTCTCAAGAAGCTGAAACAGGGATCATGGAAATTCTTGAAAAGCGGCCTTCGGTCA
>JAGVVM010002584.1:0-36485 GCA_019149425.1 Psidium friedrichsthalianum
CCAAGTTAATCTCTTTGCACATACTTGCGAATAGCGTCATATTTGACTCTGGCAGGTTTGAATGCCCACCACCAATGACCCGTAATTGACGTGGCGGCAATACACAGAAGTGACTAGTAAACAGATTCAGCTTGAGGCCCTAATTTTCGTTTCTGGATGGCTAGTTTGATGTGTCAACCAATTGGAAGGCCGGTTAGACATTCTACGAATTTGGCAAGAGTAGGGACAATCAGTTCAAAGTTGGCGACTATATCTTACTTGCCATGCATGGGCTTAGCCAGTTTTTTATCCTACGGAAGCACATAGTAACGATTCCATGTCTCCAACGAAGTGAGCGTTTGATCCACCAGAGCAGTAAATCATTATACGGAAGCTCTCACGGTTAGATATCAGATGGAAGGAAAAGAAGAGAGAATAAAGCGTGCAAAGGATTCGCGTCGTTACCATACCACCACGAAGGCGAACGCTGATATTCATTAGAGGGAAGTGATTCATATCCCGACTTCACCATCCAAGTTGTTTTGGGCTCTCTTTTTCGTCCCCAACATTTAGCAGCATGAACCTCGTCACCAAGACACTACCGAAGCATTACATTCTTTTCAGCAGAATCTGGTAAAACAATCTACAATTACAAGGGTCTACATATGATTTCTATAATACAATCAGTCGATAAGTAAAAAATGCCAACCCCACTCGACTTTTCTGGATCCAGGAACTCAAGAGCCATAAAAAAAAAAAACTCAGAAAATAGTTGGTCATATTATAAGATATCCAAAGCAATCTCAATTTTCCATCCCCGATGAATATTGCAGCACTTGCTCATCTCAAAATGCCACAATCGGTTGTAATCACAAGGGCATCATGCGATGGGGATTGACTTTCAAACTGAAAGTACTAACAGGTTTTTTTCCCCCCCATATTTTAAGAAGAAGGTGGTCCTAAATTCATAATAACAACCTACACAGTAAATTTGTGACTATATACATTATGAAGACAAAATGACACAGCAGGGTTGTTTCTCGGTTCTCACCTTATACACTCGAATATCTCTGCACTAGGCATTTCTATATTTATTTTGGATCTCAACTTCTTTCATTTCAACATCGTCAGGTATCCCCCTTAGCGATTCCATAAATTGTGAATTTAAAGATGACTTTGTTGAAGAGGCAAAGAATGGCCAAGCAACAGAGCTTGCACTAGCAGAGGAAGATATAGGATTGGGCTTTCCAGAGGCAAAAGTGACCTTTTTCTCCTTATCTTCCTTGCTCTCAGGCCTTTGATGCTTAGACAACGCCTCCTTTACATCTGCTGCTGAACCACCACTTTGATTTTCCTCTCCGGCTAGATTGACACCAGAAGGCCCAAAAGAAAGCCAAGGCTGAATGCAAGCTTGCATCTGATTTGACAAGTGCATATCTGCTACTGTAGAGTTACCTTTACAATCAGATTCCTCCTTGGAACTGGGCCGATGGTTCATGTCAGGGACTTCATTGAACTTATTTGATTTATTGTCCACCTTTTTATCTTTGCTTGGTTTAGCCTCTGCCTGGCTATCTTTGTCCAGTACAATTAATTCAGCTGTCTCAGCTTTGGTTGAAGCCCGGCCTGAGGTAATTGCAGTTGTTGGAAATGCCTTCTCCGGGGGGACAGCTGGAGTATAATTAGACGGCAGAAGATCATCCCAATTCTCTAGGAGCTCCTTGTAAACCTTTCGGAGAGTGACTTCAGTCAGACCAGTCACTTTACAAATTTCAGCCTGAGTTTTCCGCTTGTCTTCTAATTGGCATGCAAGATATATAGCAGCTGCAGAGATGCTTATCGGGTTTCTACGAGTGCAGAAGCATTTGTTTATCACGACTTCCCCAATATGAGTAGCCAATTCCTGTATTTAGAAACTAGTTATTGCATAATTTGGTGAAAAGCAACCTTAAGGGGAAAACACATTCTAGCATCAATTAAATTCCAGAGTGGTCTTTGAACCCTCGCGAGAGAGAGAGAGAGAGAGAGAGAGAGAGAGAGAGAGAGAGAGAGAGAGAGAGAGATGCAACCAAACCAGAGACTGTTATTTTTCTCACACTTAGAGGAATAAAATGATTCAAATAGGAGGGAAAAAATTGAATCATCCAAAATCTCTTTCCCTGTAGTGGAACTCATTTAACAGTGTGTCAAGTAAACCATTTCCTACACGTCTTGCTTTCATTCACTTCACCATAAACTCTCATAGGATTCAGTCAGACTTAAATTTGGAAGCTTATGAACAATTATTTGGGAAAGTTCTCTGAACCACTGGAATCTACCCATGTGCAGACATGGCTGATTGATTGCAGCTAATTATTTATTTTTTCCTGCTTGATCCCCAGCTCCTCCTAAATAAGAGAAGAAAGATCGCTCTTTGTTCTCTAACAATGTGGCCCATAGCGTCATTCATCTAACATGAGTCTGACTCTTTTCACGAAGCAACATAGCCAACCTCAAATCAAACATTAGGTACTATGGTAAAATCTACAAACACAAGAATACCTGAGCAGATTTGTTGAGTTGGAGGAGCGTACAAAACCTTGGCATATGGACAGATATCGAATTGCTGTTAATGGGCTGACTTAACTGCAGAGCCTCCCCAAGTATCTTGATATATTTCCCAATTTCTTTCTGAGGCACATTGGCTGCAATTGAAATTTCCTGAACATTAAACTTCGCATTAGATTCTCATAAGGGAAGGAAGAAACTTTGAGAGTCTCTAAGAGTGTAATTAAAAAGCAAAAAAAATTACATTGACAGAACATAGAACACAAGTTACTCGTAGCAAATTCCTCTAAGGGGCAATTTACGAGCAAATACCTGAAAAAGTCTGGCACTGAAGAACTGCAAGAAAATCATTGAATGAAATTGTTCTCAAACCAAACAAGCAAATCATTAAGCATACCAGCAGATGTTTTCTGATGCCAGGAAGAGAAAACTCATTATCCTTTTTATAAGTATCATATGGTCAGCAAGGCGTATGTTCTGTTAAGTATACATATCATAAGGTCAGCAAGGCCCTCATATGTTCTGTTAAGTATGAAGATCTATCTTTGGGTTTCAAGAATGCTAATACCACAAAGATAACTATCCAAAAGATGACCTTCTGAAAGTCAATGGCCCATGAAAAGAAGTACGATTGGAGCTATATTTGGTTAAGGTATATGGCTAGCAAAGTGTGTTTTCCCGGATCAATGTTGTCAGCTGGTCCCAACAGTTAAGAAAGAGTTTGCTGGTTTCTATGTTCATTTGTTAGAATGAGAAAATTTCAACAAGAGCCCTATGAAAAGAAGTACGATTGGAGCTATATTTGGTTAAGGTGTATGGCTAGCAAAGTGTGTTTTCCTGGATCAATGTTGTCAGCTGGTCCCAACAGTTAAGAAAGAGTTTGCTGGTTTCTATGTTTATTTGTTAGAATGTGAAAATTTCAAGAAGAGTCTAGACATAACTAAATCTAGCCAAAAGGTTCAATATGCACAACTCTTCCCCAGTCATTATTCTTGCAAAGTGGATCCCCACGATTATGCAAAATCAGCCAAAGTTTTTTCACAAGCTAGGATATACTTTGAACTTGATTTTATAGATAAAGCAAAGAAAAGAAGCTGATCCACTGCATATCTAAAACATACTCCTAATGGGTGATAATGGTTGCAAGTACAAAATCAGAAGACACAAGGAGGTTATTCATTAAGCTGATGCCCAGACTTAGTGTTCAGATCAACATGTTTCTGTAAGAAAATTTTCGCTAATATCAGTTAGCAATAAGGACTTAGGGAACAGCCAGAGCCAGTAAAGCTAGACAGTGACAGTTGACTTTGAGTGGATGTATAATTATCAGACAAAGACCACTTCACACACTTGATGCCAATTTCTTTAACCTTGCATGACATCAAGGCTTCTTAAAGTTCTATTCATCAGTCTGTACTATAGCACAACAGACTTTTAACCTACCCTTTTTTCTTATTAGTCCCAAGATCCACTCTTTTTGCTGCCAAGAAACAGTGGAAATCAACCCGAGTTAAGAATTTTCAACCTAGGAAAAACGCATATCATCCTGATAGCATAGAAAAGGTGTGGAACTGCCACTCGCCTACAACAATTTGACAATGTGGGCAATGGAAGGGGCAGTTGCCTTGGTATTGATACAGCTCAAGGTCCATGCTAGTATTGATAGTTGCATAAAGTTCAGTTATAAACACAAAAACATATTTCGGCCTAGAGAGCAGACAAGTATCCATATAACATCACCAAAGATCTCACTAAGACAGAGTATGTCATGAAGGCTGCCACCATGAATCTCACATATGAACTAAAGTCTAACGCACAGCAGCATAGTTCCAACTAAACAACCCTATAAGATGCAGAACAGGGATTTCCTGCAAATACACATTCCATTACAGCATAATCACATGAAATGATCTATGTAGCCTTAGATCTACCACAATAGTATCTACATACAAAAGGGATGTGATGCAAGGATCACCATAAACCTCAGGTGCACACTTCGAGTGTAATGCACAGCAGCATCCAACTACACAATACCTTGATGGTTTCAACAAAAACTCTTTCAGACTGCATTAGGGTTCCTAGAAGTAACAGATAGAGACAGCATTTAACAACTCCTGAGGCATCACCTGAAGAGTCCTAGGCTCTTGTGCTTCCCTAATGGCTTGAACCAGAGCAGCAGTAGCAAGGGCCTCGACGCTCCGATTCCTCAAGCAAGTCGCCGAGCAACAATCCCTGAACAACTGAAACGCGTGGTCCGAAATGTAGCAATCCAACCCCAAAATCGAGGACACGTCTATGATCTGCATGTACGCCCTCAGATTGTCCACAACGACCGTCGACGACGAGGGCGTCGAGCTGGAATTCGCCGACGAGGAGGAGGAGGAGGGATTAGTGGACTCAAGAGTTCGCTCGAGCTCGGCGAGGTGGCCGGAGAAGGAGAGGCAGGAACGGAGAGAGAGGGGGGAGTTCTCGAGGGACCAGGTGGAGAAGGCGGTGATGAAGCCGGCGGCCTCGAAGGGATCGTCGTCGGAGTCGGAGGGCGTTAGGGCTTGGGGAGGGAGAGAGGGGAGGTCGGAGGTGACGAGGCATAGCGGGCTGTCTTGGGAGCGGAGGTGGAAGACGTGGTGGGGGAAGTGGTGGCGCTCCTCCACCACGCGGCCGCAGGAGGTGCACTCGGTGATCGAGCGGCCGCCGTTGGTGATGGCGCACCGCCCCTGCGACGCCGAGCAGTATGGGCACTTCATTTCCAGCTCCCCAGTCAGTCAGTCTGCTCTTGGGGCGGGCTGGCCAACTGCGCCGCCCCGTGCGTTGATCCAGTCTAGAAGTGCAGACTTGGATCCGGGGCACCAACCGGGAAGAACCCGGTCGTTAGGGCTTCCCGGGTGCGACCTCCCTCGGTCACGTAATAAGCCCACGGCCCGTATTGACTCTGGACGGACTGGACGCAGAGTCAACGAAAATCACAGGTAAAAAAAAAAAATTGTAATGTGGGGGCCCGCAGAAAAGAAAAAAGTTTCAATTTTGTCCCCCCACAAAGTCACAACCCCTCGCTCTCTCTCTCTATCTCTTCCTATTCTCGCAAACGACACACTTCTCTCTCTCTCATCAGATCGTCTCTTTCCCAAATCCGTCTATTCCCTCTGTAGCTCACCGCGCGAGTAGCGTCGGCAGTCCAGCGCACCCGCGAGCTCGGCGCCTCTCCCTTCGACCGACATGAAGGATGACGATCCTATCCCCCTATCGACGTCGGCGGCGGCCAATGCGAAGAGAGAGAGCTCCGATTCCGGCCTCTTCGGCCGTGGCCGGTACAAGATTTGGGCGCTGGCCGCCATCCTCCTGCTCGCCTTCTGGTCCATGTTCACCGGCACCGTCACCCTCCGGTGGTCCGCCGGCAACCTCAACCCCCTCTCCGACGGCTTCGACGCCCCCATTCGCGACGATCTCGACGTCCTCGTCAGTGCCTCTGTTGTCTCTGTGCTTTCCTGTCGAGTGTTGTGTGTTTCTGAGGTTGTGTGCGCCGTCGCTAGGGTTTGATTGGATCTCGTAGGTTGATTTGGGGTGGATTTTTGTGTGATGCTTTTGCAGGAGATGGAGGAGAGGGAGAAGTTGGTGAATCACATGTGGGACGTGTACACGAATAGCAGGCGGATCAGAATGCACAAGTTTTGGCAGGAGGCGTTCGAGGCCGCGTTCGAGGACTTGAGCAGTGACGTTCCTGGTGTTAGAGAGGATGCTATCGCAGAGATTGCTAAGATGTCCATACGGTTCATCGATCCCCCTCCAGCTCAATCCACGGCAAGTGTGAACGCTCCACCATCTCCTTTCATTGTTGTTCTTTTAGATCTTGTGTTTCTTGTTCATTCATCGAGTTGTTAGTTTGTACTGCTTCCAATTGTAAAATTGGATTGCTGGTGACATATTAAATTACCAGCAGTTGATGCTTTAAAATGTTGGAAATGTACTAAGAGTGTGCTTGGCAAGACTTGCAGTTTTGCCTGATAAAGCTTAGTAGGATATGGATCCTCCAATTTAGAGGAGGGACGTCCAGTCAGTACTCATTTTAAAAGATGAAATAGGTGGTTTACATGAAAATTGCTTTTAGAAAGCCACATTTGTTAGTTTGACTTGAGAGGAGAACGGGAAAGTGGCCTCTTGGATTTCTATTTCCTTCGGCAAAGTGTTAATATCATTTGTGTAATCATGTGGTTGTCTCCAACAAACTGATGCATTTAGGGAATAAACAACTGTACATGGAGAAAGTAGCTGCTTCTGAGTTTGTTTATAGCTGAGTTCTGGACTTGAACTGTCCACTGGAAATTTTTTTACTAACTCATTGGAGAGCTAGAGGTTCGCATCACATGTCAAATATTCATATCTAACACAAAACCATATGAAACAGATCTGCATTCGATAGGTCTCAAATGCCAATTCGTTGGCATGTGGAATCAGTATGGTAGTCCCCTCTCACTTATCTGTGTTTGGTTAGGAGGGTAGCAAAATGCGGAGGGAATGAAAGAAAGTGGACAATAGGGAAGGTGCTTTTGTTTGGGTTGGCCTCATGAATGTTTTCTCCTGGAATTTTAACCTGGATAGCTGATAGTAGACTTTAATCTGTCAAACCAGAAAAGTTATGTATAAATGCACTTCTCTTATTGTTTACTAGCATGAGGTGTCTAGTTTGATACACTAACAGAAATTTATCAGCCAATGTAAAGGTTTATAGCAAGTCAGTAGGATGGAGTGTATAACTCTCTCTCTAGCTCGCACATGCGTGCATGTGCACAGAAACAGATGTCTATAGACCCATTTCCCACTGTAGCACATAGGGTGTTCTCATTGAATGATTTAATTCAGATATAGCAAATATCTTTTCAGCAGTTTGGAGGTAGCATGGAACTTCATCTAACTTAAGGAATGTCCCCAGCAATTTCTGTTTTAAAACTTATGAGTCGTCATGAAGATGCAAGTTCTGAGCGAGATTTGCTCATCATGCAAAGGTGCATTTGCAATTGTTTCATGCTGATGCAGCTGTGGCCTTGGGGCCTCAATCTAAGGCTGTGAAGCTGCAAAGTAACTGATAATTAAAGACACGATAAAGAGCATTATTTACGAAAGGAGTCTTTGGAAACATTAAGTTATCGATAGCAACTAGTATATTATAAGATGACAAAGATGGAAGGAATCTTTGGAAACATTTGAGTATCAGTAATAACCTTACTATGTTATAAGATGATAATGAGAGGAAAGACCCATATGTTTTCTCTGTCTGTCAGTCTTGTTTTCCAAGCTTTAAATATTGGAATTTCCATAATTCAAGGATAGATTGACATTTGAGTTTCCAAAGGCTAAGGTAGAGAAGCTCCTGTAGGAACTTGTGCTTTGGTTTTCAGAAACTTCTGCTTTGAACCTCTCTTGAGATGCCTGCTGAGGTTGAAGCTCCCATTTAGAATTTTAGTTGCTCTATTGAAAGTTTTGCCATGTAGGTTCTCAAGAGTGATTTCGGCACTTAATGTGCTTTTCTCACGTGCAATTCTTATCTGTATATCTACTTTTTTTCTGTTCAGATTTCCTTTATTATTAAATGAAAAGGACTTTGGGGATTGTTGATATTTGCAAATCTTCTTACGGTATGCTCAGATAATCGGCATTCGAGCTTTGAGATTGGTAGAGAGTCAGAGTGCTGAGATAAAACAAAATCTGAATTTTTAAGGCTTGGGTCACCACTTAGGGGATAATTTTATGCCAATTGCTGCACATATGTGACTGAATATAAAACTAAAAACAGAATTACTGCTCTGGCTCTTGAACCAGCTGAATTTCAGGCCTCCCCTCGTCATCTCCTCTTTGTCTTTTCTAACTGTATATTCAGTTTAGGGAAATTTGGGATCAACTTTGATCTTTTGTTGCAAGTTACATTTCTTCCCTATTTTTTCGTGTCATAAGCAGAAGCTGTTCCAGTTTACGGTTAGTAAGTTGTGGCATGTGGTGTTCTTGAACTTGCAAATACAATTCCTGCTTGTTTATTTGTTTGTAATGATGTTGGCTCGTGACCAGTGATTAACAGAACTTTGTGAAGGCATTTTGCCCGCTGGTGCACTGGGAAAGTGGGAACTGAATTTTGTCATTGTAAATTCTGGAATCTGAGTAATTAGAACCTGAAAGCGGTTTCATTAGTCGTGAATTATGAGAGAACATGCATGACTGACGGCCTGATTGATCCTATGGCTCGTGTCTTTTGTTTCTCGAATCACATGGATCTTTTAGTTGTATTTTTTTATTGTTCATTTATGCAAACTGCTTATGCTGCAAGCCTTTTGTAGCTCATAATATCTAACAGAACTGTCCCCTTCACTTCTGTAGAATGCCCGAGAATTCACTAAGAGGTTCAAGATAACAGAGAAAGGAGAGGCAGTGGTGGCTCGCCGATTACACTAAAGACTAGAAATTTTGGAGATACGAGATTTTAAATAGTTGTCCTCTCCAATGATGATCTTGCCGGAAGCCTTGTGGCAGCCATGAAGCACTAGATTTCTATGGCAGAGACAAGTTCGTATGTACTTAGAGGAGGATTTCTGTTCTCTTCCAATTTGATGTTAGCAATTTTTTTATGGTTGTAAATTGAAACAACCGATACGTGAAGAAATTCATTGAATGGTTTTGCTTATATCTAAATTACCTAAATTCTTATGGAGTTGATTCCCCTAGATACAAACAGAAACGAGAACTCTGCTTCTTCTTCTTCTTTTTCCCCTGGAATTTGTTTGGTCGAAAGCTTAGGATTGACCCCTTACATATGAAGTTGCATATGTATTTGAACTACATTGATATCATAAGTAGGTACGTCGAGAAAATTTACTTTATAAGGTGCTGTATGCGCCTAGTTTAATGCTAAATTCTCTAACCTTGCTCGCCGGTTTCAATTTTGGCAGCTGAGGCTTGAGAGATTATAAATGGAGTATGTTAATAACTTGAATATGCAGAGCTTGGTGCACTCTCAAGACGATGGAATGCAAGAACTTAACCGAATCAAACTGGCATTGCAGATCGGAGCTCCGAGCTAGACTCTTGGTTCGCATTGCGATCTTGTATCGGCTATCTATTTGGGGGGTCGATAAACAGCATTTGATAGTTGCGCGAATGGAGGATGATGCGAAAGTCGATAAACCAAAAGCATCACTGATGCCAGCATATTCTGAATTGAAGGATATCCGCGTGATCGTAATTCTGCTCCTCCTTATTTCCTTTCGCGAACCAAAACAAGCCTGGCCCCTGAGGATGGAAGATAGATCTGTTCCGAAATTTAATCGAATATCTGGACCGACCCAATTGCATTCTGGACCCTCGAGTCTCGACGATTTTCGCGTTCGCCGCCACCGATCTTTAAGAAACTGGATCTTTTAGTCCTCAACTTTCTGACTTTCCTAGTCTGCTTGATGTCTGAACCTACTCCTCATGAATTTAATTGGTCGCGACCCCTGCGCATGGTTCATTTGCAGGATTCGCACGTGACCAAACACATGGACGTGGTCCAAAGCGTAGTTAGAATGATGCCTAACTTCGAACTCGGCAACAGGCACGAATAAAATGACCAAATTCAAAACTTTACGATCCTCAAGAGCCGAAAATCGCACGAAAATGTATGTATGGATTCTGAAATCCCTGTTTTGAAAGAGTTCAGGCACAAATCGTTTCGGAACTGGAGAAGAGTCGAGATGGCCTCATGTCATAGTAATAAAACTTGCTTAGTGGTCATAGCGATCCACCAATGGCGGCTTACAGATCAAGCACCAGTGTTCACTTGCTCCACAACATGAGAAGATAAAGGAGATGGGCAAGCATGTGATAGCAGATTAGGTCATCCATGTTAAATTATGTCTCGAGTTTGAACTATATGAAACTCGGCTATGTGTTTTTGGACGAAGGGACTGATCAAAGGACTTGGATGCATGTTTTCTTTGATATATTCGGAAGGAAATAAAAGCGTATCTCCCACTACAAGACAAAAGTGGAACAGACACATATATTTATATAGATATATTATATGTTTATGCATTGTCAAAAACTCTTTCAAAGAAAATAGTTGATTTCCTTTTGATGGTATAGAAGAAAGCGTGTTGGCCCATGGAGTAAAAGAAAAACAAAAGGGTTTTGCTTAATAAAGAAATCATTATATAGATTGAAAATAGTTCTCCTAGACGGTGGTATAAGCGTTTTGATACTTTTATGACTAATCAAGACTATTTGAAGAGTTAGATGGATAACTGTGTTACTTTAGAAGGCTAGATGATAGGTTTTTGATATATCTAATATTTATATTGATGATATGCTAATAGCAGTTAAGATATGTTGATATTGATATACTGAAGAGGTAGTTGAGTGCTACGTTTGAGATAAAATTTAGGTGCCGTAAAGAAACTTTTAGGATATGGATATTTTGCATGATATGACTACGTTAGTATTTCCGTTTGTCCTCAAATATATATATTGAAAAGATTGTTGTCAGACGTTTGAATATACACTCAGCGAAATTTGTGATTACAATATTAGCATAGCTTTATAACTTTTAATAAAGTTATCACTGCAGCCTTAGGAGGAAATCATATGTCTCGTGTTACTTTTTCTAGTGCAGCAAGTAGTATTGATGTATATTATGAAAAGCACAGGCCTATTATTTCACAGGCGATGAGTATAGTCAGTCGTTACATGAAGCGTTTTAAAAAACTCATTAGAAAGCTGTAAATGAATTCTCAGATATTTGAAGGGACAACAGATGTTGGCATAGTATACACTAGATTTGTAGATTTAGATCATGCAGGTGACTGGCGAATGCATGTCTTTAGCGGGATATGTATTTTATGCTTGCAAGTGGTGTAGTAGTTGGAAGGCATGCTTACAGGATCACATGGCCTTGTCTTGACTGAGGCAGAGTACATGGTATTGACCTTTATAGCAAAGGAGATAATATGGTTACAAGTTTGCTCTTGAACGTCGGGTTAGAACAGAAAAGTGTTGATATGCACTGTGACAAACTAATGTGAGATTTATCTGGCATATAATTCGGTTTAGCACGAGCAAACGAAGCATATCGACATCATATACTACTTCATTTAAGATATCTTGGCAAAGGATAAGGTTATGTTAAAAAATAGATTGTTATAGCAAAGAACTCAGCTGACATGATGACTAAACTTATTCTTTTGGCTAAGCTCAAGCTCTGCTTGAGCACAATTGACATCTGTAGAGAGTGAGCGCCCTTTAAGGCAACGAGAGAGTTAACATGAATGATGAGTACTATTGACTTGAGTTTCAACATCAACTCAAGGTATCAAGCTAGGGTGAAAATTTGTTAAATCATGTCTTGAGTTTTGAGTTGTAATCGAACCTTGGCTAAATTGTTTGCGGTACGAAAGGATGGTCAAAGGACTTGTACACATTTTTCAAATATACTTGGAAAGAAATACAATATCTGCACTACAACACAAAAGTGGAACACACTCATCATATATATACATATATAATATATATATACACAACACACAAAAGTGGAACACACTCATATATATATATATATATATATATATATATTTTCTTGATGTATATGCTTATGCATTGTCAGGACTCTTTGAAAGGAAAGAGTTGATTTCCTTTTTGTTTTAGTGGTACTGCAGTAGCCGCACGTGAAAAGAAAAACAGAAGAAGCCGCACAGTGGGAGCGGAGAAGAAACGTGCCGCACGGGGAAGCTCTCGGGTTAAATCAGCGTGTAGAGATTTTCTTCGTACAAAGGTTGTGCCGCAACGTTAACCGGGGCGTTCCGAAGGTTCAATTCGGACCCGACGTGGACTCTATATATACGGATTGATACAGTTGAAAATCGCAAAGCGATCCGCGCGTGTCGTATTTACCCCTCGAACTATTCTTCGCGTCGCAAAATGCCTCAAATCGGTAGAACTCACGCCACATTTGCCTCCAAATTACTTTTTGCGTCACAAAATCTCAAACCGGTGAAACGGACACGAGTGTATCGATTTTGGATTTTTTTTCCAAACAAAAAATTAGTTTTGAAGATAAATGTGACATTGGTGCAACATTTTATATATAGTTCTTTTTTTTTTGTGACACGGAAGTTAGTTGGAGAGTAAACATGACACGAATACATCAATTTTTGAGATTTTTGTGGCGCACGAAAAATGGTTTGGGGAGATATTGCGATGGAACATTTTGGATTTTTTTGGTGGTACTTAGCCCCATATTCAACATGCAACACGACACAGTGGTTGGGAAGACTTCAGCCGAAAGATCAACATACCCAAGAATGACATCCCAAACCAAACGATAGTACTTTCTTTTTATATGATCAACTGTTTCGATTTTAAACCATCAATGCTAAGCCACATTCACATGTACAAGAAATCAAACGTGGTACTACTTGTTTAATGAGGGAATTGAAGTTTTAGAGATAAGAAGCACTAAAAGATAGGGATAATGACCCACCATCTGGTGGCCGGTTGGTTTGTGCTCAGTTATTTCACGAGAGGTCCTAGGTTCAAAAACTTGATCCTCTCGAGAACTAGTCGTGCTTCACCGCTGGTTTGAGCGCAAGCTCACTGGCTGCGCAGACACCTTGGTCATAAAAAAAAAAAAAAAGATATACAAGGTTCCTAATATAACTTAAAGCTTAGCTCTCTAGTACATTCCAACTTTCGGAAAATGTCAAATTATATATGCTGCATATAATACCGCGCTAATCCAAGTTCTAAACTAGATTGGTTGGCTGGATCTCTATGCCTTTGTTTATGGCCTTACTATTCCTCCTTGTGAAGAGCATCTCAATCTCTTCCAAGGACTTCCCTTTCGTCTCGGGCAATAGGAAGTAGAAGAATCCCAAAGCCAACAAGGACACGCAGGCGAACATGAAGAAGCTCCGCCTATAGTTATGGCTTTAGATAGCGAGAGGTAGCTCATCGACACAACTGCGTTCATGAGCCGGTTCACCGCAACACCGATGCTCACCCCCTGAGCCCTCAGCTTCAATGGGAATATTTCCGAGCTATAGACCCACGTGACCGGGGCGATCCCGATCGAGAAGAAGGCCACGTATGTGTACGTGGCCACAATGCTCGAGACAAGAGCCCACAAGAGTTGTTCCTTCGAATGCTCCACCATTGTCAAGCAAAACCCGAGTCCGGTTAGGGCGATGATGATCCCTCCTGAGCTCACCAGCAGCAATCTCCTCCTACCAACTTTATCGAGCAAAAATGTGGCTATTATTATGAATGTGGCCTTTGTGAGGCCAACGCCAACTGTGGCAAGCAAAAGCTTGTTTTTATCGGTCACTCCGGCTTTCTTGAAAATCCGTGGGCTGTAGAGGATGACTGCTTCGATCCCGTCGCATGCTCGAAGAATGGATCCCAACCGCGGCAACAAGATCCACCGACTGAGGGCGAGGGTCTTACCAAGAGCTCTTTCCACACACCTTCGCCTCGAGAGTTCCTTGGACCTCGACAACATCCTCCTTGCAATTCACATTGATTCCGGCCGCCATTTTTATGTCTTGGAATCGAGTTTCCACTTCTTGCTCTGAATTACAAACTAGGAGCAAGACCCTTTTCGCGTCAGCTAGCCGGCCTTGCAATACCAACCCCTCGTGATTCAGGCATCTTAAGGATCCCAAATGCCAGGGCGAGAGAAGGGATCGCCGCGACACCTAGCATCATCCTCCACCCTAGCTTTAGAGTCAACTTCCCGAAGAAGTAATTCGATACATAGCCAAGCAAAATCCCTAGGCTTATGCATACCTCCGGCAAAGAGGATAAGAATCCTCGGTGCGTGGCGGAAGAGATCTCGGCAGAGTACACGGGTGCGACCATTAGGGCGAAGCCAACCCCAATGCCGGCGATGCACCGCCCCGTCATCAAGATCGCGTAGGATGGCCCATAGCCCATCAAGATCGAACCGAGTAAGAAGATGACAGAGGCGAGAACAATGGTGTAGCCGCGGCCGATGTAGTCCGACGTTCTTCCGGCAATGAGAGAACCCACGAGGGCACAAACATTGAGGATTCCAGCGAGGATTTCGACCTGCGTGTCGTTTATCTCGAGGTCCTCTTTTATGAAGATCATGGCCCCGCTCATAACACCGGTGTCTGGAGTGAAATCGGAAAATCGAAAGAGAAATCAGTACATGACAGGACAACAAAATTAACTTCAAGAAGAGCATGGTCCTACACAATCCAGAAGAGGGGTTCTGATTCTGACAAAACAGATCCTTCTCATGGGATTTTTCAAAATCAATTGAGACAAAAAATCTTGCGCAATCTTAGTGGAAACTGCCGGAAGAAATGAATTTACTTCAGCGAATGCACTCGGGAACAATAATAAAAAAAACAGCTCTTTCGTGCTACATGTTTAGATGCGATTCCTCATCAGAACTTCACTATAAAGCAATCGACAATTGCTCTTCTGGTTGAAAAGACACCACGATAAACTTTAACAGGTCTTCTACGTAACATAACATTTAAGTTAGATCACATGTTAGCAGGCGTTGATACTCAACAACAATCATTCAGAAGATGATATCAGGAATCTGGACAAACTTCTCCAAACAGAAGATTGTCCGGTCGCAAGATCTTCTACGAAAGAGAAACATCGGATGGTTTGAGTTTTACGGCTTCGAGGACATGTCCAGTACGTGAAAAATAAAGAGTGCATGGCCGGCCCCGTACACGACATGAAATTTGTGATTCCTCATTTGAAGGACTCGAAACGTACGTTTGATCATCAACAAAAGCGAACAGCGAAAGCAAAATCACGTAGTTCACTCGAGTATCGAGTAAGATCTCAGGAAGCAAACCAAATATATATAGAGAGAGAGAGAGAGAGAGAGAAGGGACAGCATACCATAGCCAAAGATGATGGAGATCATGGAGGCGACGACTGCGCAGGCGCAGGCATATCGATTGAACCCGGAAAGCTTCTCGGCCTCTCCACCCCCTCCCTCAACTTCTCCATGCTCATCACTACTCGCAATCTTCTGCTTACTTACGACTCTTGCTGCTACTGCTTCTGCCCCTAACGAATGAATACAAGAAAGATCCTTAAAATCAATCGCAGTCCAAGCCGACCTTTATATAGCACAACGCCATGGTCGTAAGGAAATTCTAGAGGTGGGCTTTAACACTAAAGGGATGGAAATATCCCTGTGTTAGGAATCACACACCAATTCCAAAAAAATAATCCAAGCAAACAACCCACGCTCTAGCAAAATATGATAATACAAAAAATAAAATTAGAAGAACACATCAGAGAATTTGTTATGTAGAAATTCACCCAAACTTGGGCTATATCTATGCGGAAAGGCATTCTGCAAAGTAGGAATATAATTAATAATTTCCTCACAATATCATGCTACAAAGAGATTGAAAATACTCAACGGCCTCTCTTTTTCTTTTTCTGCTGTCGATGGCTACTATCTCTACATCTCTAATATAAGATGTATAGCTTTTAACCTAACAACAAAAGGAAGACAAAGACGAAAAATAAAAAAGGCCCTTTTTAATAATTACCTTGCCCTTTTTACCTCATATGCGAATCCCACCAGCAGAATCCAGAAAGGAAACACGTATCACAAACTTCACCAGAAAATCTTTTCTCGCTTGATCCTAGTCCCTGAGTTTGAATCGGCGGCAATTTGCCACGTCATCCTCGGTGAATCTGTAATATTTAGTCACCTGGCTTGGATGAGATAAGGACACGGACGGTGACGTGGACAGTTTGACCTTTCGTCGCTCGCACGCACGCTCGCACGGCGGGCCCATGCCAACCCGACGAAATCTTCGGCCTAACATCCCCCCGCTGACGTGGCACCCTTGACTTGATTTTTTTAATTACTAGAATACCCTTTGTGCCCCTCTGATTAACGGACAGCTAAGCAGTCGCTTCTCTGGGGCGATATTTCCATCTTAATCCCAAATGATTAGGGAGCGAAGGGCGTGCCGACCAAATCAAGGGGGGTGCTTAATATAATCGCTGGTCGGGCAGATCCTGACAACGTTAATCTGGCTCGTTAGATTAGGATTTAGCGTAGGCTTACGATCTGGAGTAGACGCGATTGTATAATGAACTTTGTCGGCTGGAAAAATTTTTGCTTTAAAGGCAACTTGCGGGGCTAGAATTTTGTACCGACCACGAATAATTCGAAGGGTTTAAATACTCGTTAAGAGTACAAATTGCTCTTCAACGCAAACAGTCTCGAAATGGAAAATGTCAATCCGCATAATCTTGGTCCAAAACAATTAATTTGGTGAAAACATTTAAATGTAATGAAAATTTAATCTCTGGTCTTGTGAAATTATTCGTTAACAATGGAAAGTAAAAAAGATCCAATAACATCAAATCGAGTTAGATTTGGTCACACCATTTTCATAAATTGGTCTTATCATTTTCGTGCTTGGTAACACAAAAAAAAAAAAAAGACCAATTTTTCAGTCATATTCGACAAGTGATAGATTTAGTGAATAATGACAGTTTGGTGAGGAACAGAAATCGTTGGTGAAAAAACGGTTGACAATTTAAAGAGCGTCAACAATTCACAAAGGAACTTATCGACGACAAACATCATTGATTGATGAGAACATTCACTGAGGATGAAGTCATCAACATCAAAATGTAACTACCGAGTAGCAATATTTTATGGATATTTAATTTCTTTTACATGAGTATTACTACTAGATAATAGGTAACTGTCGGGTGGTTATGTTTAGTGCTGCTATTTTAGCATTTAACCTCAAATAAGATTAGGAAGTTACTACCGAGCAAAGCCATGTAGCTGGCAAGGGCCAACATTGGCGAGGCCTAGGCAAGGGCTGGCCTCGCCCTACCCCAAGCAATGCTCGATGACGCCACCCTAACCCACATGACATCCAGCGAGGCCACCCTTGCCAAGGCGATGGTTGGCCTCGCTAGATTTGACGAAACTGGTTGCGATGCCTAGTCTTGCCAGATCTTGCTAGGGAGGCTTTGCCAACGTTCTCCTCACTGACATTGGAGGAAAGAATAGGGGGGAAAAAAAGGAAAAAGAAAAATTGAAACAATTCGAAGGATTTTGTAGATTTATTGATCAAGGTTTCAACGAATAGCCCAGCATTTAATGCAAGTCGAAGCATATGGTTGCTCAGCTAGTCAGATTTTATTAATGAGAATAGTGATTCACTATTCTTAACAATTGGTTCTCTTTCGAGAGCCAAACTTCCAGATGCTTAGAACCATACCAAAGTATTATTGTAAAAAAATATCCACATCAATGTCGGCAGTGACACGTGAACCGGCTATTGTCCATATCAGCAATATCCAGCCAAAATTAGTTGGAAGATGCATTGGCTCTAAGTCAAAAGATTTAGAATATATTGACACAATTAAAAGATTTAGGATTAAATTGGCACTAATATAATAGCTATAGAATTTTCTGACATTTTCCTATTTTAGGATTAAACCTATCATAGTTAATTGACTCCATCCAGGCCTTTTTGCGTCGTACGGTCAAGAGTGGAGCTGCAAAGCAATCTCGATTGCTCTAATTTATCTTCTAAAATTCAATAACCATTTGTAATTGCCGATTTTTATTCCACTCTTTGTAAAAACCTCCCAATCAATCGTCGATTATTATCCTACTCTATATAAAATCCCAAATCAATCATAGAGTTCAGCATTTTTTTTATAAATTTATCTTCATCTTTACTTTTCTACAATTGAAATGACTCGTTGCGATCGATTGCCTCAAGTCTTCTTATCTTTAAATTTCTTGTCACTTACTTTCCTATCAATATCAACAAAGGACCCTTCACATCCTTTGTCGATTTACACATCGGTCCGTATATATTGGAAAGGTATTTCGTCGTCGATTCCATAGAGATATCCTTTTTGGATATGTTGAAAAGTATTTCATTGTCGCCGATTCAATTCGTGTCACTGTTGTTGTTGTTGTTTGTCTGTCCATTTCAATGTACTGGAGAAGAGTTGAAGGTTGGCCTAAAGTTACAAGTAACCCCATGCTTCAAGTGGGCGTGGTGGTGGCTCCACAAGAGAAGATGGTAAGCTCCATCAATGGAAGGACCCATGAGAGCATGGCCAATTTCGTGACCCGTGAGTGGTCCAAACGTCTCTACCGTTGACCCCTAATCCCACAAACAATGACAAGTCTACGTGAATTATATGGAGGATGAAAGATCAGAGGCTGATGTACAATCCTAACGTTTCAGAGCGTGAATGACAACCATTTTTATTTTATTTTTTATTTTATTTTATTTTATTTTATTTTCAAGAATAGATTCGGAACAGAAATCCATTTGGTAAAATAATTTCATTTTTCTATTTTCGAGACAAGTTTTTAACTCATAAACAGGTTTGGAACAGAAACAACAAGTAGCCATTTTTTTGGAGTAGAAAAAGAAATAAGAATTCTTCACATTGCCCGCTTGCTCGCTCTCGCGTGTGGTCTCCCTCTCTCTCACAAACTTGTCAATGGCTGCCGGTCACTGTCCATGCTCAAGGCCGACGACAAGCAATCGTAGAAACTTTATGTTGTTATCAAATGAATTTCTGCTCAAAACGCAAAAATTTTATGTCGCTATCAAATGCATTTCTCTGCTCATAAATTTGCCTAGGAAATAGAAATAGAAAAATCTATTTCTTGCCAAGGGTCCCATCCCCGGGTTCGAGTGGATATAACCTAGATAGTTACGGGAAGGGAAGATGACTATACTTGAATGAATCCCTTGGCCATTCCTGACTCAGTGATCTCTCACCAAGTGGCTTTTGTAAGGCTTCTGGAAAGGATAGGGACAGTGCATCGACTTCACCTTGAGAACAAAATGATTATCATTTGTGCCCTTAATTTCCAAGGGCAGGTTTTAGTGCACGGTGGTGGTGTTTGTGGATATGAACGGACGGTGAATCTAGTATTGACGGGTATGTCTGAGGCTCATATCCATGTATTGATTTTCCTATCCACTAACGACAATGGTTAGACCAATTACATGGAAAATGACAGCTAAGTGGCCTGGCCCGATGATATTTTCGGATATTTTGTCTACCAAAGGCAGGTCTTGGAGTCCTAGCGCATGGTGGTGTTGTTTATGAACAGACATTGAATCTAGTATTGATATGTACGTAGTAGACTGACAGGTAGACAAGCTTTTTCTTCATAAAAATCGCCCAAAAAGTCGTAAACTAATCAATACACTTTTTCAATTCAATCCTGAATATTTTACCAGTTGAATCATAAATATTTTTATCTTTTACCAATTGAGTTCATTTGATCGAAAATCACTGACGTAAACAATATTAATAACATTTTAATAATTTTTAATTTTTTATGTTGTTATTTCTTTTTCTTTTGTCTAAACTTATGGCAGTGAGGCCACAACATCTAAACTTATGGCAGTGAGGGCCACAACAGCTAGAAAAAAAATATAAAAATTAAAATACATATCAATAATATTAAAATAATAATAAAAATTATCCACATCATTGCCAATCAAGTCACGTCAATGATTTCCATCCAAAATTGATCGAAGAGATTGAATTGACAAAAGAAAAAGTTTAGAATTGAATTGACATAATTGCAATAAATTTAGGATTTTTTTTTTACTTATCCTTGATATGTACATCGTAGATTGAGAGTGGCCAAGCTTTTCCTTGCAAATGATATGTTTTGACTTGGAAAAGGGGGGATACATTGTATTGAGGTGGGTATTGACAGCGAGCATTTCGATTTCTTAATTGGTCATGATGAAGAAATGTCGTGGGGAGAAAAGAACACGTTCAAATAACGCGTGCAACATTAACCTTTGTAAGATTAATTGTGAGGTAAAAAAGAAAAAGAAGTAAAGTGAGAACATTTAACTTTTAAGGAAGAAATGGGGTTGCAAATACAGTATTTTTAAATTATTTCTTTCGATATATCCTTTTCATAGAGATAAATCATAAAAGATTGCTCAAGTAATAATCGTGCTTACGCGCCTCGCTCATTGTCAGAGTTCGAATCATCACGCTTCTTCCTTCGGGCCGCTCGGGAGTACAAACACGTGTTTAATGTGTACTCAATTTGCTTTGTGTTAATGCCGTCTTGGTTAATTTTTACACTAACGATTACACAAAACACGTGTTTAATCATTGTCAGAGCTCGAATCATCACCACTTTCCCTCTCTTTCTGCCTAAAAATGAAGTCGGCATCTGTGGCACGGCACGACCATGACGAGCCACCAGTCAGATGAGAAGTGAATTTGGATTTCTTTCCATCTTCTCGTGTTTGAATATTCAAAAAGCATTTCCCTCTTTTTGCGAGTTTACGCAGAACGACGGCTCTTCGATTCTTCCTCTTGTTCTTGTCCCCAAATTAAAAAATGGAAGAAGAGGAAGAAAGTGTCACCTCTTTATAGGTTTCCAAGTTGGATATGATTTGATTATTGTAATAACTCGGAAAGGAAAAACATAAAAGTCTCCAAATGTCACTGACTCAAAAAGGACAAGTGACGATATTTGCAATTGACTAGTTTGGCCAGATTCTTATCCTGTTATTGCCGACTTGCTCAAGTCGACATTACTTGGCATTCGCACCCAAAATAAATCTAACGACAGACAAAATATCGTCCATTTGCTTCCAAAAAAGAGGAAAGAAAGTCCATTACGAGATATTTCAATTAGGGGTGTGCATAATGCAGGCCGATCCGATCCCAATAAAAAAGTGTTACTTCTTTGTCGGTTCCTAGTCAGATATAATTTGATTATTGAAATAACTCAAAAAGGAAAAACATAAAAGTCTCCAAGTTTCACCGACTCAAAAAGGACAATTAACAGACATTTGTAGTAGACTAGTTTGGTCAGATTCTTATATATTTGTTGCCGGCTTTTCAGGTCGTATGTTATTTGGCATTCTCACACAAAACAAATCAATGACAGACAAAATATCTTCTGTTTTCTTCCGAAAAGAGGAAAGAAAATCCATTCCAAGATATTTCACTAGAGTGTGCATGGTCTGAGCCGATCTGGTCCCAGTAAGAAAGTGTCACCTCATCGTCGATTCCCAATTAGATATGATTTGATTATTGTAATAAGTCGAAAAGGAAAAACATAAAAGTCTTCAAGCGCCACTAATTCAAAAAGGACAAGTGACGATATTTGCACTAGACTAGATTGGCCAGATTCTTATCCATTTGTTGCCGGCTTTTTCAAATTGTGCGTTATTTGTCAATGACAGGCAAAATATCATCTATTTTCTTCCGAAAAAGAGGAAAGAAAATTGATTACGAGATATTTTACTAGGGGTGTGGGTAGTCCGGGCGATCTGTTCTCAGTAAGAAAAGTGTCCCTCTTTGTCAATTTCCAATTAGATACGAATTGATTATTGTAATAATTCAAAAAGGAACAACATAAAAGTCTCCAAGTGACATTGACTCAAAAAGGACAAGTGACGATATTTGCAATTGACTAGCTTGGCCAGATTCTTATCCATTTATTGTTAACTTTTTCAAGTCGTACATTATTTGGCATTCGTACACAAACAAATCAACAACAGATAAGATATCGTCTATTTTCTTCCCAAAAAGAGGAAAGAAAATCCATTACGAGATATTTCATTAGGAGTGTGTATGGTTCGAGCTAGTTCGGTCTCAGTATGGAACCGGATATCGGATTGGTAGTCTCAGTCCCCAATTTTTTGGGACCAGGGATCGTACCGAATCGGTAGTCCAATTCGATCCCAGTCTGGTCCTAATGGGACTACTAACTAGAATTGCTTATAAAAATTTAACCCTTAGATCTAAATTAACAACTTTCAGTCTCAACCATCCAACCTAATAAAACATACGCATGACTATCATACAACCATTACATAAATACTTATAATCCTAAAATAATAAGAAAAGACTAAATTAGGAAAAAAAATTAAAATAACTAAAATAGAATGATGCAGAAGCATCATTCTCCTCGAGTTGAAAAAAATCAACCTCAAAGTGAGATTACACTTGTACTTCACTGAATTGAACTGGGAACAAAATAATGAGTTTGCATAATATAGTCAAGATAAAATATAGATTGAGTCAAGACAAAACACGATCGAAGATTCATATCGACAAAAGCCCCACTTAAACCAAAGATAGAGAAATTAAGTAAGTAGTTCTTCAAAAAATTTAAATTTTTTCTCTCTTTATATATATTCTGAGCGGTCCGATCCATCCACCATATAATTAGGGACCAGACCGGACCTCCCCCCTCAAGGACCAGACCAACCTAGTCGGTCCAGTCTAGTCCAGTTTGCTCACCTCTCTAGTCGTGGTCCGGTCCGGTCCAGTCCGGCCCAACAAGAGTTTATGAAAATTACTTTTGGTTGGGAATCTTGCCTTTGAAATAGTCACGATAATCAAGTATTCCTGGTGAATATTATTCTGCGACAAGAGTTATATTTGATAGCCATTTCGATACAACGAATTGGCATAGCTTAAGCGCGGACTGGAGCACGAGGGCAATTTGGATAGAAGTTTGTTCTGTATTTTGTCTTCTTCTTTTCTTTTTGTTTTTCCTCTCCCTTTTTCTCCGGGAAAGATTAAATTATCGACCAAGAAGCAATCTCCATCTTTCAAGTTACCCAAAACATGCGTCGTTATTTGTTGAGGCACAAACTGTGGATGTTCTCACAATAATCTGCATGTTGCTCTAGAGCAACCGCTCACCAAGATGTCTCTGAACTGTCCGTATTTTTTTTTTTCCGGATATGATTTATATCTCAGGATTTGATTATAATCAAACTCGAGATAATCTGTCAATCCATTTAGTAATTTCCTACTGAATCTACCAATGGTATCGGCGCATATTTCGTACTATTAACATTCCTTACTTCTACTTGTTTCCACGTTCTGTCTGACCGACGCTTTGCTCCTCAAAGCCTCGCAACTGCAGCAAGACAGCAAGAAATTCTTAAGCTCAATTGAAGCAGCTCTTGTTTCATGTCCTCCCTCATTGATATTACCAGAAAATAGTTATTTTCGCTGCTTGTGCTCGAACACTATCTCGCTTATGGTTGGCTTTCGACAAATTTGCTCCTGCTCTTTCAAAGCAATATGTGACAAAGAGAGGGTCATTGAAGAAGTTTTTCTTCTTGCCTCCAAAAAACACTAGGTCAATATCGCAAAACTTCGCTCTCAATAAATTGATGGTTCATCCCAAAGTAAATTCACCTTCTCTCGTCAGTAACTTATGATATGCCATGTGGTCTTTCCGCCGGGCCCTGAAGCATGTCTTGCATCACTCGAGTGTTCTGATGATGCGAATCATACATTGCTGCTTTTCAAAAACCAGAAGGAACCCTTGGATTCACACAGATCATTCATGACCTGTAAAAATTTAGTTTCTGTTAAGCAAAGAAAGAACCAGAGTTCGTTCAAATTAATCTGCTTTCTCGCCTCTTCCATGCCAATTATATGATTAGCCAATACTGTATATTGAAGCAATATTAATAAATAAACAAATAAAGGTTTGCCTTACTAATGCCCTAATGCTAGGGAAGATGCTTTCAAAGGTATAGCTCGAACCGAGAAAAATCACGTAACACAACCCAAACAAAACCTGAAACCCATCTACGCCCTCATCCACCAGTTTCCTCTGTTGCCTTATAATGATTCCAGAGGCTTCTATATAAAGTACTATAGGTGCATGCATATACAGATGCTCGAGCCATGGACATAACCATCAACTAAAACTGCTTCCGAATAAAATAATAGGAATTCTTTATTTTTTAAGGAAAAATCAAGTGCAATGGAATTTGCTTCTTGTTCGATTATAAGTTCTTTTCTGTGCAGTGGTTGTCTATGCCCAATGGAGAACTATACCTCAAGTTTATAAGAACCAAGGACATGGGAACTTCTCATCAAAAGAAAGTCCCATTTTCAAGGTAAATAGATTTTTGTCAGAAAAAGAGAAGCCTCTGAAAGCTATATCTACAAAGCTGACCTTTGTATATTCAGCATTTGAAATGTCTCTCTTCAGAGCCATCTTGGCAGCTTCAAATATTTCAGCCCTCTTAAGTGTTGCATTGGGTCCTTTACCTATCAGAAGGTTAATAACAACTTCCCTGCACAGATGACGGGAAAATTTCAGAAACAAGACGACAAACAGCAACTTAGAAATGATCGTAGGCAGTCCTTGGTCCCAAAAAGGCAACGACATTGCAAAATCAGGCAATGACAGAAAATAGATTTCCCAAAAATCGTACCTCAAAACGACAATTCATAGATTTTATAGCAGAAGGGGAAAAAAAAAACCATAGCTGTTAACATTAATTACCTCAATGGATCAAGTTCTGGGTGCTCTGGGGATGACTTCAAAACATAAAGCTCGTGAATGTTTGCTGCAACTTGTGTGATAACTTTCTTAAGTTCATCTGGAGGGGCATCAACCCAAGTGCTGCAGCTTTTTCCATTCTCGGATCCGCTTTGGGAAGACTGGCCTGAGAAAGTGCCAAACTCCGCAAACGTTGACAGATAAACTGAAAGCTGCAAATAAGAGGATTCCACTATGGTCAATGAGAGTCAAAATACATATAACAACTCTTCTCAAAAGTGCCATGTTAAGAAAGGGAACATAATTTGTAAATCGTATGGGTACATCTTCGAAACAAAGGCTTGGCCCGAACTAGATTAGCCAGATGGCTTTAGATGATGTAGGTACATTAAAACTCAACAGGGATATATCATACGAAAAGGCCTGACTCAACCTTGTTATATCCTAAAGTAGGGGATAAAGCCTAAAGGCAGGGGACAGAACCTAAACAGAATCCACTGAAGGCAACCAATTAAGTAAGTTGCAAACATTTCTCAGAAGAAGTTAAATCTAAAAGTCATGATTACCTTATCACGAGCTAGGGGGACAAAAATAGAAGGAAAAAGGACTAAAGACAGAATAATGGCTGGTGGGGGGCAATGCATTGGACTTCAAATTGGTATTTGTTGTTTAACACATCGTCCTTGGTCATTAGACCAATGACTCAATTGAGGTGTTCAAAAAGAATAGAATTAGTTCCATCCAAAAACTGTACACCACCCGTCCACAGTCCTCCCAAATGGAAAGAAAAAGAAAGGAAGAACAGAAGAGAGTTATAGGCTTCACAAACTAAAACCGCACAAACAAAGTCCAGAAAAAAGCAAATGTGGGAACACGGAATACAGAGGGACTTCAAAATTGCTGAGCCGTAAAAGCACCTAGCTTTCTTTTCAATTGTCCTCGTCTGATTTAGTATAAGAGATATGTGATAGCTAGTGCAGAAAGGAAAACAGGGGAAAAGATGGAAATCAGTCATCCATACTCGCAAACCTTGTGACTCTGAAAGATTTTCAGCAAAGCCTTTGGCAAGGCTTCAAGAGTTTCATTTGACATAGTTCTCCTGCCAGGGGCAACTCTGCTTGTAGCTTTCATGGATGTTTTGTCTGAACTTGGAGGTTTCTCTGCCCTACTTGCCATGGCAGCTTTGGTTTGAGCATTCTTTGAATCATCCTGACCTCTGCCAATTCTGTCGCCTTGCTGAAGTTTCATCAAGGATTTCATCATTTCTGTCTCAATGCCCTCCCAGATTTGCTTTTGCTTGCTTACAATGTCTGGATATTGTTTCATAAATGAAACATCAGTTTCCTGCTTAAACTTCCAATCACCTAAGGAAGACCTTTCAGTGGCGAAGACAATCAGGAACTTTTTAATGGCATCAGCAAGTATTTTCTTAACAGGTAGTTCTGTGATGTGAACCACAGGCTTCTTGCTGAACATAAGAAGGGTATAATCTCTAGCCCACACATCAAGGCGATAACCTTTAACCAGGGATTCATTAGACGGTTTTTGTAATGTCAATGCAGTCTTGGGAACCCAAATCCTTGCACCAACAGAGCATTACGCTGTAATTCGCTCAGAAAGACATCATCGGAAACATCAGGAACGTTGTACCTTAGAGCGCTGTAACGATGCACTTCAGGTTCCTAGAGGAAAAGTGAGTTTCAATTTGACACGCGAAAGAACAATCTAGATACATCATATGAAATGAAATCTCTTTAGTCCTCACCCCAAGAAAACCTATAACAAATAGAAAGCATTTAGAGCAGGACCATTATTCCTTAACCCCTGATCCAACCAAATATTTGATTCGTGTCTCACAAACAAGGATATCACCTGAGAATTTCTATCGCTTATAAATCAGCAAACAAAGGCCTAGTTGCAGACAACTTCCTCCAACTAGGATGAAGGAAAATATAGGCCCTTATACAAACTAAAAACAGAATTCACCGTTTTGAGACATTTAACTACCTGCTGCCATTGTCACATCAATTTTCTGAAGCATATATAGAACAAAAAGGTGAGGAAGCAACACACCTTACAAAGCATCATCCTAATTCTCTCATCTGGTGGAGTTGACAATAGGATCCTGAAAAGGATAATTATGAATTTGAAGGTCATGCACATAAATAACAAGCTAACACTGGATCGAACAGTTTCAACCTTCTCGATAAATGCAGATCAAGTAGAAGAATTTTGCACGATAGTCCAACCCTAAAAAGTATAAGCCGATAGGTGGAGGAAGACTATAAATATAAGGCCAAGTGGAACCCCACGATGTGGGATACTTATTGTCCCCCAACCCCCCCCCCCCTCCTCACGTGCAAACCAACCAAGTAAAGGCTTGTGGAATTGACAAATTGTGAGCTCAAGTGCAAATAAACTAGGTTGGAACTCAGCTCTTTGATACAGTGTTAGAAAGTCGAACAAAAAATCTTAAGCTGATTAGTAGAGGAAGACTACATGAATATAACATCCATTGAAACCCATACAAGCGCATGGGATGTTCAACAAAAATTAAGACAAACACGACACCGTGGTTCCCAAAACAATCAGTTATGACATTACAAGTCTTATTGCATTTTAAAAAAAAAGTTTAAAAACAAAAAGGAATAGTTGAATCCGATAAATAAATTCGGGAAACAGCAAAAAAATGAATATCACCTTCATGTTGCCACTCCTTAGAAAACAAAACTTAGACAAGAAAAGGGAATAGTTCAATCCATTAAATAACTCTATACGCAGGAAAAAAAAAACGGTAAGTGCCAAAATTGTATATTGTTTAAGTTTCAGATGTTACAATTTAGAAAAAATCATATTGTGTCCATCGCAAGATTTAGATTAAGCAAAAAGTAAAAGCCTATCATGACTAGTTAGAACAGATGACTTACCAAGGACTAGTAATAGAACCAGAAGCTTGGGAGGTTAATATTTGGAGCTTTATTAATTATAAAGAAAATAAGGAAGAATAGTCACTTGAATTTCTAAAAGAAATGCTTGTTTTTAATATACATGCCAGGATGCTATGTTTTGCTTAAGTTGAACATTAATCATGCAAATAATAATACAAAATGTCTAGCTCAAATAGTGAATTAGCAAGAAAGGAAGACACTTCTAGTAACAGAACCAGAAGCTTTGCCAAGTTATTACTCTTGAGCTTTATAAATTTTGAGGAAAATAAGGAAGAATAGTCACTTGAATTTCTAAATGACATGCTTGTTTTCAAAAAATACGCCAGAATGCTATTTCTCTTGTAAGTTGGATATTAGTAATGCAAATAAAGATGCAGAAACTTCGTACTTTCACCTCCTCACAAGTCAAAGGTCTAATTTTTTTAGCTTTACTTCCTCTTATTTAGCATATGTAATTGCATAAAACGATGTCCAAATTTCAGATTTTAGGCCTCAATTTGACAAAAAAATGTAGGATTTTACGATCCTCAATCCGATCTTACGAAACAATCCACATAGACCTCAAAAAGATCCTACATAGAATCCCAATCATGATAACCTTGGAGGATTAGATAACAGCCCTACCTTCTCAAAGCACCATTTGTTTTGAGGTTCTGCTTCTGCACTCCTGGACATAATAAATCAACATAATCACACCTGCAAAGGAAACAACAATTCAGGACTTAGGAGTACTGAGGTTATATAATCAGAGACATTGTGATTTGAAACAACTTGCCGTACTACATCTAAGTAGCGAAAGAAAACAGATTCTGGTTTCAGAGTATGGTACACACGGATTCATTGCGAAAAGAATAGGAGAATTTCTTCTGCCATCATTCCTTGTAGATAATGGGTTGATAGATCACTCTTTGAGCTATGGTACTCCAATTGAATCCAGTGCTGCAAAGATCCAACATAATAACAGTCAACTCCAACCAACACCATTATAATCAAATAAATAACTAAAGATTCCTTATGTTCAAAACCACCATGATGAGAAAATCAATAGTGTACAGTGGCTTTACATTTGATTATTCTAGAGGATCATCTGTCCATCGCTAATAGACCTATGTAGCAAGAACTTGTGCAATTGTAAGAAAAAACAGCACTGACCAGAATGCAGAGCACAGAACTAGTCTCGGATTCAGAAAAACTTTTTCCGTCTCAATATATTTTTCACATATCCTAGGATAAAGGATGTAAAGTTTCTTCTGATCCTGCTAAAGTTGCCAAAATCCAAAATCTAAGTCACTGGTGTCTCCAGCATGTTTTCTTTCCACAAATTATGTACAATAGGAATATGTCTAGGAGAAGACGAGTCAAGAAAAAAAATTGCAAAGTTTATATGTATGGCCTATGCCAGTTCTCTTGGTGAACCATATAGTATTCATGTCAGTTTAAAGGAAACACTAAATAAAATAAAATAAAGGGATGACGCACCAGAGACAATGTCATAAAGGGAAACAAGACAACCTTCAGAATTTATCTTCATGACAAAAGGTAATATATTAAAGGAAACGTGATTATCTGCTTCAAACCAATAAATACTGCAATATCAGCATTCTGGCGTGGATGATTAAGGGTCTCGTACCTCATCATTATCTGTCACTTGTTCAGCAGAAGATGCCATCTTTTTGGCCTGCCATAGAGATTTACTCAATGAGGAATTATAACGTTGATCTAGAGCCACACATTCAGCAACCACACACAGGTAGACAGATACATAATGAACTGTAAAATAAATGAAATCACAAAAAATTGGAAACACAAAGTATCTGCAAATCACAGACCCAAGCAACAATGTATGTATGTACCTCTACATCTGTGATTTAGTACACGCACATTAGCACACATTTCAGCACAGCCATGCATCACATTAGAATGGGACCCCACTCTGAGGTGCATATCAATTGACAGAAAAGTGCAAAACTCCCGTTTTTCTTATTATGGTCGCTCACTAAGTTTCTGTAACATTATTACCACCATAATTAGGAATTATGTTTTTTTTTTTGGGTAAGGTAAAAATTTTTGGGTAAGGGAATTATGTTAAGCCTTCCTGGATACAAAAAATGTTGCTTTCTCCTTTAGTGCAGGTTTTTCTAATGCATGGAATATATTGAAAGGTTGCACCAGGTTTGGCATATCATAAGATTTAAATGCCTGTTCCAGAAAGGGAAAAAAAAAATACACTAAAAGGGAAAAGGGAAGATGATCAAACAGAAACGTAACCTGCTTCTTAGATGAACCAGCAGATTTTACTTCGCTCGATTCTTCTGCTTTAACACCGACGTCATTTTCGCCCTTGACATAGTTCTTTGAGGCACCAGAAGTAAGATGTTCCATAGACGGTCGAAGCTGTACCACTGCATGTACAGGGTTCAAGTATAGCTGCAAGATGAAAAGGAAGACATGCCTAAATTAACTCCTAAAAAGCAAATGACCAATCTGTAAGAATAATACAGCACAAAAGCATTATTGACTGGTATGTCAGTTCTTGCTAATTCAGCCACAAAATTGAGAGCATTTTCATCTAAAAGTGAGGAAATTTAAAGTACCAGCCTTCGTGGCATGTCCAAACAAACGGACCATTTGCAGTCAAAACATGGCTTTAGTTTAATGATCGATGAGGGAACAAATAATTACTCCAGTTCATGGTGAAAAACCATCTTAAACTCTTCTCAATCTCCATCTGAAGTAGAAAAGATAACTGACATATTGTATCCTTCCACACTTCAAGTCATGCAAGGTTAAATGTTGAACAAAGTTCAAGAATATGTCACAAGATTACTCTTAAATCATACAAAGAAAACAATGAAAAACACCAAATTACCCATTTACTTGATATATGAAGAGAAAAAGGGGCAGCTGAAATATTGTTAGAACTAGAACCTTTGGACACCGATTCCTCCAATCTAAGTCGTAATAGAAGCAACATTTTGCCAACCCCACTTTCGCTGATATAGATATTTTAATGTTTAAGCCTCCCACATTACCCTTATATAGAATCTGCAATGGATCTAATTGAGAACACTAATAACACAGATTCTCCTCCAAAGGTCTGGTGCGATGAAAAGCGTTTTAGCTTTTCAATAAACTGATTCCATCAGCCGACATGATTCTAATTGACTTCATCCCCATATACCTATTGCCATATGAAAGCTCTGCAAAAGGATTAGAGCTTATGGCTTAACTTCCATCTCAGACTAAACCATGCCATGACACAATGCTTCTCTCCAGCAAGCATTTGCACTTATTTACCACTCCATTATAGCAGCTCATATGACAACTCAATTTTCAGTAGCTAATGAAAATAAATGTTCAAAAAGCACTAAAGCGGAAGTCAGGATATGCAAATACCTTGTTGTCCATCAAAACACCAACAGCATACCCACTTGCACGGGGCGGCCTCCATGAAGATGACAAAGTCTGAAGAAAGCCATTAGATACGGAATCATTTAGGGTGTCATTGAAGTTGTTCCAACAGCTACACAAAAAAAAAAGGGGGGCAGGAACCAGACACATGCATGGGACCATCCAAAACATGTATAGTTTGAAAGGCAGAAGCAGAGCACCACTGAAGGGAAATGATGCAAGCAAACAGGAAAAGAAAAAGGCGGAGTAAAAACTTTGTGCACATATCCAAAAAAAGAAGGCCAAAAATTAGCGCGTTGCTGCAGGGAAAGAGAAATTGACAGTGATCAAGCAAATTACTGAGGTTCCAAAAAGCTTGTGGGGGAAATTTTCTCCCCACCAGATATTTCAGTATTACATCTTTTGACAACCCTCTCAAGAAACCTATGTTCTGCATCTACAAGTCCTTTAAGTGGTCATACTGAAATTTCCCTCACAAAATTAAATACTATGGAGCCAAAATTATACGTCAAAATGCCAAAATTCATCTACCTGTATCACATTATCTTAAGGCAGAAAAAACACAAATCAAGATTTGCTATTCAGACACTGGAACCTGAAATAAAGATCAAACCTGCTTTGTCATCATTAATCTGCTATTGCATTCGCTGTCATAATTCTTGGAGTCAACGTTAATGGACAATCGACTTCAATTTCGGAGCCGCCTGATTTCACCCTGACCTACGCAACAAAAGGAGCATTCTATACACAAATCCTTCTTTCTTCCCAAAAGTTTTAGGAAAAACAAATGTAGTCGATCACAAATCAAGTCACGTACCTCCTCACAACGCTCGTCTATTTCGTACGGCCGCCATGACGGTCTCAGTGGATACTGCATAACGTATAACTGAAGCAAAACGATAATCACTTCTCAGATCTTCTTGGCAAGCCTCTCAGAATAAAGCAATAAGAATTAACCGGTAAATAAATTACTCTAATCCAGGAAAAGAAATTTCCAGAAAACCTCGAATCAGCAAAAGAAAACAAGAACAACCTGAGCGCTGGCACCGACGGAAGGATTGAAGTAGACGTCGATCTCGCGCACGACCTCATCGTCCACGACCGCCGTCCTCGTCCATCGGCACCGCTTCTCCTTCCGGCTTGCGGTCCACTTCCATTGGCGCGGGCCCATTTGATGTAGACGGCTCCGACTCCTGCGCCGTCGCAACCCCGATCGGCGGCTTTGAATCCTTTCCTCCCTCGTCTCCTTCTCCCGCTTCCTCCTTTTACCCGGAATCGGAGCATCGACTGGCTGCGGCTCCGGCCCCCGGCACCGGTTTCCTCGAGTTTCGGCTTCAGAGGTGACTCCGACTTAGGTTTGAGCGATGCTTTGGAGGACTTGGGAGCGAACTTGGTCGCTCGAGTCGGAACAGGAGCATGATTTCCAAGGTCGTCGAGATCGTCGAGGTCCATATCCCCCTCCTTCCCAGCGCAAGGCTCGGTGATTTCCGCGTGGGGGAGAGGAAGCAATGGAGGGTTTAACCGGGTTTTTGGCGTTCTGCGGGAGACATTTCTCTCTGATTCCAAATTTGTATACATAGCTGGGCCCGGAAAGCCCGTTTCAGAGCCCGACCATAATTGAAATTGGCCCATATTCTCCACGAAAGGGCCTAACTCCTTACAAAAATCATAAACTTTAGTCTAATCTGAATTTCACCCCAAACTTTTTTTCCTTCTAAAAAAACTCTCAATTTTTTTTCTTTAGTCCCAAATCTTCCGATGCAGCCAAAAATCGCCACTAATTTCTTCAAAATCCTCGATATGAGGACTAGTTAGAGGCCCATTATCGAAAACACGCATCTTCATCGATACCTCCAACTTCAAATGAAACAACAAAGCTTCTAATGTTAATAATTTAGAAAAAAATTAATGGTGATTTTGGATGTGTTAGCAGATATGAAATTAGAGTGAAGGTTTGGTATTTTTTTTTTATAAAGAAAAAAGTTTAGCGTAAAATTGGGATTGAAGCTAAAGTTTCGAATTTTTTCGGGGAATTAGCTTCTATTAATGGAGAAACGGCTTCTTGTTAAAAACGGAGTCCGCATGTTTCGCGAAACTCTCCAACAAAAGTTTGAGGTCGAAATCTTTATCAGTTCCTTTTCCTTTTCTTACGGTAGAGATTTTATTTTTTATTACATCATTTGTTTCGTCACGCTCATATTTTCAGTGAAAATAGGCCCCTAACAAAGTACTACTAGTGTTTGATCCTAATGAATTTTAGGGTTGTGTCACCTAAAAGTGGCTTCAAAAACCCTAATTGAAGTGCGGGACCCCCAAAAAAATATTTTGAAAAGAAAAATTCCATTTTTATAGCCGCATGAGAGGGAGCTCCAAACCAGAAACTGCGTGCCTTACACAATCAATCCCCATTTCCCACCTAATTCCAAATGGCGGGTGGCGAAATCCCGACGCTGCCTTGACCGTCATGTCCGAATGACGCCACGATCAGCCGCGCGCAAAGGGGTGGGGAGGCAGGGGCATTTGGGTCCGAAAGAGATTGACGGTCCCCGATCGAAAGGAGGATTTTGAATTTTGAACGACAAATTTGGCTTTGATTTGGTTCTCACGTGCAGGTGCGTTTTGGTTTCTCTCTCCTCCTCTTGAAAAAGAGCGACGTAGATAAGTTCGACGCCAACCCAACTGATAGTGTCCGAGAGAGAGAGAGAGAGAAGATAGAGATTCGGAGCTTCCGGTTGACGTTGAGGAGGTACCCTCAGTTTCGCCGCTGTGCTATCATTTTTTTAATCTTTTTCAGGGGATTTCTGTTGAGAAAGTTTCATTGGGTTTCTTGTTTTCTGGGTTTTGCTTCCGCAATTGCTGCGCCATTCTTTGGATGGCTTTAGCTTAGGGTGTCTGTTTAGGATTTGATTTGAGTTCGAGGACTCCTTCGGACAATATGGATACAGAGAAGGGTTGTTGCTTGAGAAGTTCCAGGAAATTCCTAGTTCTAGGGAGCCTGATAGGTTCTGCTGCATGATTCAATAAATTATTTGGTTTCGATTGAAATTTGGAGCTTAAATTTGTGTTTTGGGTAAAATAATTTGCCTGAAGAATCTGCATGTGAGGGTGATTGGAGGAATCCGGAGTCAGCCATATAGTTCGAATTGCAATTTGAAACGTGTTTGCTGTTCTCTATGAATATCAGAGGCTGCGGGCTCTTGATGCTGCCGAGAGGCTCGGGTTAGGATTCAAGCGCCTGCGGTGACGATATCTGGGCTTCAGGTTTTCAATCCGAGCATGGTTTGTCTTGGAGGGAAATTGATTCAAGGGTATCCTGTATAAGGGGCTAGGATGCCATCTATAGCTCTGTCGAGGCTCAATACTACTGTGTTTTGTGGTTTCCAAAGAGCATTAGTAGAGCGGCAGTTGCAAAACTCTGCAAATCTGCTTCTCCAGTGTCCACGTTCTACTGTTTTGTCAACTGAAGTGGTTCATCGTCCAAGCCGTGTGCAGAGGAGAATTTCCATGGCTGCTTCTGGTTCCAAAGCTGTCTCTGGAGATGTTTACATGGATGGCTTACTTTCCAGCGGTGGGAACACAGTTGACTTTACTAAACCCTCTGGTGTCTTTTTCTTCGATCGGAGCCATAGGAGTTGCCAGAGAGCTAGTGTGAGCTTGAGAAGGCGAGAGCCTGTAATGGTCACTTGGTATGTGGATATCAAGATATCACGAAGAATGGACAACTTGCATCTCCAACCTATCTGTTGGTCCCCAACATAGAGCTTTCCAAACTTCTCTGTTTGCACGTTACAATGATGGGGCAGCTCAGGATATCTCGTTCGAGGGCAATCCAAGTAGTGATCTTGCAACTTCTACGACTTCAGTTGGCCAGTAGGTTCTCTCATATTCTATATTTCGGAACTTAGACTTTCTTTTAGCATTATCAAAAATAATTATCCTCCTTCATGGGGAATATTTCATACTAATTCCACACCCATTTCCCTTCGGTGGAGTACAATAATTTCTTAGTGATTATAGACGGGTCTGTTGAACTTTGCTCATTTACTGGACAGACTAGCATTTATAATTGCTCTTTTGCAAGAAAAGGACCAGTATGATATGTTTGAGAAGAAAATTGCCTGCCTAAATGTTAGGGAATTGATCTGATGGTAGTAACTTTCCATCATATAACGTTCTCATGGTAGAGGGCCTTATAGGTTTGTCTAAAGTGTATGCTTTGGTGTCGTTGATTTTCAGAGCTCTTCCAGGTGACAGAGCTTGAACTGCTATCTGGATCATGTTGCCTGCCACATCCAGATAAGGAAGACAAAGGTGGAGAGGATGCTCACTAATATGTGAAGTCTGAGCAAGTGATTGTGTGTAGCAGATGGTGTAGGTGGTTGGGCAGATGTTGGTGTTGATGCAGGGCTGTACTCTCGGGAACTTATGTTTCATTCAGTTAATGCAATAAAAGAGGAGACTGAGGGTTCTGTTGACCCAGCAATCATATTAGAGAAGGCGCACGCGAATACCAAAGCCAAAGGTTCCTCGACTGCCTGCATAATTGCCCTCAAAGAAGAGGTTTGTTTCTTTCTCTTTTATCCTTTTATGTGCCAGACCATTTTGTTGGATATCCTTTATGTAATGTTAGTTGAATGTATTCTGCAAACTGCTTTCAACTTTGACAGAGAAAAATCTCGGTAAATGGCGTGTTTAGTTTATGGTTATTGAAGTTGTGAACTTACTTTGACGGTGTCAGAGGTTGCTGGAGGTATCTTGGTTTATCATCATTCTAATCTTCATATCAGAACAAGCAATGAGGATCTAACGATTTGGTAAGGATCAAAAGCTGTCACCTAGAAAACTAACTGATATGGACTCCGAGCAAAAAATTAGCCTGATGCCAAGATTTCGAACTTTCTATGCTGTGATTTTGCCACTAGGTTCTTTTCTGTAATCCTATTGTTGCTTAATGAGACTTAATACAGCCTTTTACTTTTTGTCTCAGAAGTCTTGAAATCCTAGATTTTAATGAAGGTTGCGTAGGTGTATGCCATGTCGGAGGGTTCTTAACTCTGATGCCATAAGTTAAAGAATTAGCATTTTTAGCCAAAAATAAGTGTCAGTATTCTAAGTGCTCTTGGACGTTCATTTCAGAACTAATGCTTAATTGTGTCTTGAGCTAGAGATAATCCCTGGGAATAACTTGATAATTCTGAGACTCTGACAGATAAGGTATCTGAATAATAGAGGATAGAAACCGTGAGAACCTTGGAGGTCAAACCCAAAAA
>JAGVVM010002585.1:0-35270 GCA_019149425.1 Psidium friedrichsthalianum
GAAATTCCCCGCTTGTGTACAAACGAGCTCTCATTCTTTTTGGTGATTCAATTGGATTTTTTCTAAAATTAAATGACGCCGAATGCGAGGTGCATCGGTGGATTTGCAGATAATTGGATATCGCTCGTGTCGTTGTTCCTCTTGATTGTGAAACCCCTAATGAGAATACTCGTGTTTCTTATTCTATTTATATTTTAATAGGCTATGTTATATGTATGAATCATATGAATTAATCGTGATTTTCGAAATTTTGATAAATTTTACAGTAGTTCACGTATTGTTTGACGTAGCATTTGGAAGAGCCATTGTTCCTTGACACTAAATTTTTGTGTAGTTCCTGTGGTTTTTGCTATGACAAATGTATGCGTCGTAATGTGCTTCTGTGTCTCGTAAAACTCATCTAAGACAACTTAGAAATAAATCATGTTTATATATCTTCAAATCACTTTTCTCAGATCACGAGGTTGCCATATGCTACTCCCACCATTCACCCCACTCGAGTCTGATAATTCACTAGCGCTCTTTTGCAATTGGACCGCACCCTAGGAGTTTCCCTGTCCCTATTAGGTTAAACTTGCTTCTGTTCGAGAATTTAAATTTGGAGATCTTAAGATTTGGTCAACGATAGCCCCCAGTTCAAGACCAGATGTTTCCTACTTTTCATAAGATTAATCAAATCTTACATACTTGATCATAGAAATCAGTCCGTCAACACCGGATGTCCTTCGGATTTTCGGGAGGAATTTTTTCTTATGTTGTATTTTTCAGTTCAAAATTGATCAAATATACATCAAGTTGGGTCATGTATGAAAGTTTCGGACGCGAAATTGCAAATCAAACACATACTGTTAAGACGATATTGGCAAAAGTGATGAGAGAGTTTTGGATACCTATTTTGAATTTGTTCCGTTACTTTGGAGAGTCCAGACCAGTAGTCCCAAATAGGTGGTAGTGCACACCCCAAGAACCGGCATTGATGCAAGTTGCTGTTGGCACTATTCCTTCTATATTTTTATTGATTCTTCGTGTATAGTCTCTGATTTCTCTCGCCTTGCTTTCTCCTTGTACTTGGCCGCGGTTGTTTCGCCCTTCCACACCGTGTTCCCTCCCAACTTGTGGTTTCACCATATGTTTTGACAACACAATTCCACACCCTGGTACTCTGCAATTGCATCGACCGGAGTCACTTCGAGTGCTATGGCTTGCTTGTATGCGTTTTGATTTTTGGGTGTACTCGCCCTTTTGTTCGTGTGAATATCCTGTCGTATCCGCTTTACCCAACACAAAAAAAAAAAAAAGGTCAAGCGACTACCTTAGGACGTTCAATACCAGGTGATGATTTCCTCCTGCCTTTGATTACAAAATGTAGACTTCAATTACGTCTCACTGAGAGTTTTAGAGGAGTCGTGCCTAAACTTGGTGTTCTGGATTCGCCCACAATATACGACTCGACTTTATCAACTTTTTTTTATTTTTTGTCTACACACATTGTCGTCAATGCCCCGGGATCAATCAACGCGTGTTTATTATTTGTACTTCGTGCAAAGCCTCTTCCGTTTCCGTCGTCTGCTTGTACTGGTTCAAGCACGGCTGACAATCTTGACTCTCCTTCTCTCTCTTTGTTTCTTTCGGCCGTGCATGCAAGACTAGAAAATGCCGGTGTGAAACTTACGTCTTCTTTTTTTTGGAAATCATGAGGCTCGTTTCTTTCTCTCTTCTTTCCTTGCCAATATAATTTTTTGAGGCTCTTTTGTTCTTTGATTAATACCGCGAAAATTTCACTTCATTGATCTGCTCTTCATAACCAACTGGGATTTGCGATCCCAGTAGATCGGTTAAGGATCATGGGATCCTTTTCTATCGATAGGAGGGCTGTTGCACTGTGATATTTACCTTAACTTATTTTTTTTTCACGAAAATCCACACTAGTACACCTGTGCAAATTTATTACCTCCAAACTATTTTTAACCACCAAATTTCAAACTGATATATTTGTGACAAATTTACCATAAACTTTATTTTTGTATCACGAACCCCAACTATTAACTTATCACATTACCCTTCGTTAAATTGGTTTGATATCATGAAACTCCAATTAATACACTTATGACAAACGGATGTAAAAACCTAACCGATATACCCGTGAACTGTCACGTGTCATCCAACTCAATCATTTTGGCGTTAAATTCAACGAAAACTAATTGAAGTAAATTTGCCACAGTATACTGTTTGGAGTTTTTTGTTATAAAAAAAAATAGTTTGAGTTAAATTTATCATAAGTGTACCAATTGGATTTTTCCGTGTGTTTAACCCTTGTTCTATTGTCCTTCTTTTTCATATAATTTCGACATCATTGTGTACGGTAATTATGTTTTGGACCCTCATGATTCTTGAAACTCATTAGGTACGAAGTGAATGTGGAGAAAAAAAAATCTTATGGAAAAACCGAGAATAGGTTCACCAACGGTCCCAGTGCCACGTGGATTTAAATTGAAATCTTGTGAAACGTAGATCTATATTGTTCTTTCAAAAGGCCATATAGGGCAGCAAGTCCTAAGATAGGAGACAAATCAGTAACAACCGCAATGTATAAGCCCGAATTGGACCCTTTATCTTGATCCGTGCCACACCCTCCCCAAGAAACCAATCCCACCCAAAAATTGAAAAAGAAAAAGAAAAATGCACGCATTAATCATTGCATCACAAACTTCTAGAATGGGACTTTGCTTGCTTAATTTTAAAAACATTGTTGTTAAATACAATGCGCAATTCATCCGGTTGGGTTCAATCATTTATAGACGAAGAGGGAAGAAGAAGGTGGCGCACATGATTGGTTCGTTCATCGCCATCTCCCTCTTTTCTTCTGCGATATAATACTTTCTGACAGCGTCTTCCTTAGACGCCGCCCGCCACAAGATCTCGAGTGTCAAACAAGACAGGCCACATCATATGGTAATGGCAAATGCCCCCTTGACTCGAGTAGCAGTAGCCATTAACAGTGCCTCTCTGCCTCCACCAATCCTCAAATTTCTATCAAACTCTATACGTGAAAGGCCGCCCCATGAGAGATTCCCGTACCCTTTGGTGGAAAAGTCGAAGCTTGCCTGACGACACAAGACCAAGCGCACGCTCGTTTGGGGGAAAGATGGAGGAAAGGTGGATGCAGAGGGGTCGCGTCGGCGCTGATGCTTCGTCCTTCTTCCTGTTCGGGCCACCGGGGACTCCGAGTCGACGGGAGGGAAGGGTCCGGAGCACGAGGAGAGGTTCCGATGGAAGAGGACCGACGTGCGGAGTCCTTTATGCTGCGACTTTCGTCCGACTGGACGGACTCGGGCGAGGGTCGGTGGGTTGCGATGTGAGGCGTGGCTCGGAGACGTTCGCGAATAGGATGGGACGAAAGCTTCGGAGGATGAGCAGAGCAGCCAGTGCGCAGCAGCTTCCGTAGCGGAGTACAATTCCTGTGTCTCGTGGCAGTCGCCAAACGAGTTTGATGAACGAGATTGAGGGAAGCAAGCTGTTTATGGGAGGCCTGCCTGGCTTCTTGATCTTGGGTGGCGTGCTTCCTTCTTTTTTCCCGGCCGGCTTGTCGGCATTCGCCGTCGAGCGTTCACAATCCGCTTGGCGTTTTGGATTTCTTTCGCTTTTGTTCAGCCATAATTCACATATGAATGGAAATTATGCCTACATTACTGTCGAGCTATGCCTCCATTTTACATATCAATGGAAATGGAAATGCTTTGATTCTTGAAAAGATATTTTCAGCTCGCCCGTTGAGCTCAAAGACAGACTCCGGCAGCGTGTAGTTCTCGTGAAATGCTCGAATTCTCCAGTACCAAGTATTCCTCGCCCGAAAAATCTCGGCTCAAAAGTCGAACAAGGGATCGCGAGCGCACTACAGGCATTCGAGGGAGTGTTTCGGTAGCAACTGCTGCTGAAAGTTACTCGACTAGCATGGATACTAATTGCTCAAACTCGACGTCCGGAGGGTTAAAGCTCAAATAGCTGACGACAAGGAAAAGCTCAAGTAGCTCGGGAACCCATGCTCGTTCGCACCCGTATCGACCTGCCAATCATCTCCCATAGGCAGAGCTTGGAAAAATATTCAAAGAACCCAAGCAATCTGATACTTCGAATCTGTTAGGCCTTCCTTCTCTCTCTGCTGCTTCAAATTGTTGGTCAGAAGTTCGGCCAGCAGGTCAAATGCTCCACGCTATCATCATACTGATTCAGACATGCACAAGGACAACCGATGACAACATTACTGAAACCAGGAGAATTTCATGAGCATCAGGAAAGGGTAAACTGCCAAATTTTCTGCAGATTTTCTCCCATTACGACTCTGTAGGACAGGTTCTTTCTTCCTGTTTCAGAAAACAACCTCGGTGGTCCAAAGTTTGTACCCAAATGCAACCACCACCATCACAAGTCAGTCCAAAAAATCAAAAGAACACACTTCCCATGTCCTCAATTTATTGCAGGCCTGCTTATGCACGACCGATAAATGCGAAAGAAACTACTCGTTTCAAGTCTCTCGCTCCTCCGGGTCCCAGGAATAAGAAGATGAAAATGAAGATAGACGGTCACAATCACACAAGAATTCCAACTATGTAAATTGCACAAAGGCACACAATCAGCGGTAACCCACCGAAGGATCACACAATTCTCCTTCTACATCACATATGGTAGAAAAGTACAGATCAAGACCGACAACATATCAGTTTCACGTACAGATTGAATCGGGCGAGATTTCCATCACAAAGTTAGGATCCTTGGTTAAGAAAACTACAAAACAAGCATGAACTTTCAGCAGCTCAGCCCTGGCTGAACCACAATCCTAAAATCCACCACTAGCAAAACGCACTCCCAATGACTTTTGAAGCCAACACACCTAGAAGTATAATGTACATGAGATTACGAAGCACGACTCTAAGACAGCACATAAAATCTGCGGAGTATGATCCCGAGAAAGGGGAATAAGAGTTTGGTCAGACATCCAAGGGCATACAGGAGAACGGTTCTACCAGTTCCATGTCATTCGTTCCTTCATGTTCCTTCTGTCGGACTCTTTATGTCAGACATCTGAGGGCATACAGGAGAACGATTCTACCATTTCCCTGTCCGTTCGTTCTTTCGCGTTCCTTCTGTGGACTCTTTATGTCGATGACTTGTGCTTCTCCTATCCTCCAACTTGTCCCTAGAAGAATCTTCTCCATCGCTAGTCGTCAAAGTGGAAACCCTGTTTTTGCTATCAGTGAAGGAAATACCCGACTCATCATTGACATGTGAGCAGCTTCTAGGACTTTCGTAGTTTTGTCCACTGCACTCGATGGCCTTTCAGACAAAACATCTGCATTTTCCACATGATCACATTCTTCCATTGCCTCAAGAAGCAATCCTCTATTTCACTCGATGATCTGCCTTCATCTTCGTCCACGCAGCTTTGGCTGTCATTCGCATCATAGTTGTCATCAAAGTCTGACGTTGGCCCTATTAACTCACAGCTGGTATCTATCTCTTGCTGACTATCATATTCATAATCAGTTTGTTGCCCAGATGAACGAGATGACATGGTTGTATCCTCCGGCAGCAGCCTCTTCACGTTCGCTGAGATTCTTCATGATCAGAGTCTTGAGCAAGTTCATTACTTGCACAGCGTGCATCAGAGCTGTCAATGGATCGGACATCTACAGAGAAAGAAGAATGCATTGCTTAAGTTCATTACTAAATGAAAGTTGAGCTTCATTTTAGTAATTCAACTCAACGATGACAATGTCACAAAGCAATTGTTGGAATTCTTACAGATATCCAGCAATTTGAGCTAGTCTTTTAGTATCATAATGATGAAAGGCAATAGTTTTTGTCACTTCTGATAATTACACTTGCGGCCGGAGTTCTCCCTTCTAAGTTCTAACCACTTTCCTCTTTCCTCACCAAGTGAAAAAAGAATCATCCTGTGAACTGATATTTTGTAACATCTCATCTTCCCCTTACCATGCGGTCCACGATCAACATAACCACATGTTCATTTTCACAAAAATATTAGGATGGTACCTGTATAGCAAAACTTCTGAAATTTAGGGAGATCTAATTAAGTACCTGAGTCATGTTTGGCGCGAAAACCATCGCGATGTTTCGTGCATTCATTTTGTTTAATTCCTCTTCCTCGACCACATCAGCCATAAGGCCGACGGCCCAATTGAGCAATGCCGACTCGGTTGGCTTTAGCTGCTTCACTAGCTCGATGGATTCTTCTTCGGTGTTGCATTGGAGAACTTGTTCCGGGGAAAGCCCATCGAGCACGCCAGAGGGGAGCTCTCGGAACCAGGCTTGATTAGACCTGCCAAACAGTGACATCGATATCATCGGGCACGATGCCCCTGTTCAACTGGTCCTCACATGCTCCTCTTTGCTGTTCTCTGGGTTTATGCGGAAAATTCCTTCGGCCTGCGGATCCAACATTGAAGTTCGCATGAAAACTGAGGACTTAAAACTAGAACTAGGAAATGCTTTGCCTGCAAGACAGTATCAGTGGAGAGTGATTCTACCTTCAAGCCACTTGTGAGTATAGCCGCTCCTGCATGAGCAAAAGAATGGAAGGGACGCTATTTCCCCGTGAATCATATGAGCACTGCATCGACTCGGCCGAGACTCCAAACCACTGACGCTACCAAAGAGAAGAACCCAAGAATTAAGCTTCTCTCCTTTTTAGCCAAGACATGCAAAATCGAGTTGAAACGCCTACTAACTACGGATTCGAGCGAGCCCGCGGGAAAAACAAATTCGTGTTAAAGTAAGAGAATATGGCCTAAAAGTTAGTAGCACAAATTTCCAAATCAAAAAGGCTACCAAATGAGAACGAACCAAACCGGCATAGAGCATAAAGTCCATACTTTCTCGTTTTAAACCAAGTTTTTGGTACTTTCTAAGCAGAGAGACTTTCAGCAAGTAAAGAAAGGCTCTGGTCACATCGATACATAAGCGACGCCCAGTTTAGACTCATCTGGTGCAGTTGATAACAAGGATTTGTTCATAACTCTCAGCTTCACTCTCCAATCAAAGCAAAATACTTGAACTTGCCAATCAGAAAATGTGCCAAAATTAAAGTGAAAATCACATATTTGAAGCTAATTTCAGTATGTTGAATCAAATCAGTGCAAAATTTCAGCTCTTGCACAGAAACAAGAAGAAATCACACCAGAAATCCGAAAGGAACTGTCCAAACAACTTGCTGTCTCTCAGATCTGAACTCCACACCATTAGAGCATCTAGGTAAAATCCACCTCATTTTTGTCCACAATTTCATGCTCATTAACCCTTTTGAAACCCAAAACAGTTTTTTTTTAAAGGCCAAAAAAACCAAAGCTTCTCGAAGCTCATTAGCTCGAAGTTTCAAATTTTGGGTTACCTCGCGCTGGGGACCCGGCAAGGGATCTCGACCTCGAACTCCACGGGGAGACCCAGGAAACCCGTGGAACCGGTCGAAGGTGACGTGGTGACGTGGCGAACGTTAGTCGGCCACCCGATCTCCATGTGGTGGGTCACAACCGTGGCCGTCGCCGCCGCCATCACCTCGTCGCCCCGTTCGACTCTGCAAGAGGCCCATGGACTTCCTCATGCCGTCGCCAGGAGAGCCAGCACCGAGAGCTGATTCTGCTCCTCCTCCGCGGCGGTCGGCCCGTCTTCGCCTTCTTGGCGCTCGCTCCGCTGCACCCCTCGTCGCCTTTGTCACCATCACGGGCCCCGCCATCTCTCTCTCTCTCTCTCTCAGCGTCTCAATGGAACAGCCGGACGAAAGAATGGCAGGCTTTGTTCTTCTTCTCGTTCCCGTTCTCTTATCTTGATCTGCACCAGGTTCTTCTTTCTTCTCTCGTCTCTGTTTTGAGAGAGAGTGAGAGAAGAGTTAATGTGGGTGAGGTTGCATTGAAGTTGGGTCTTTTGAATCTGGTTCTTATGCGTTGTGGAGTATCTTGAGTTCGCTTTTGAGGAGTTTCCCAAACGGCCACTTGGGTTTTTCAAAAAATTTCTCCTCAGGCTTGCTTTATCGGCGATGTCGGGACTTTTGACCTCGCCCCAGACTCCTATTTACACGTCATGCCACTTCAGGAGCAGAGTTCCAACTCCACACGCCCATCTGTCCTCTTCTTCTTCTCGCTTTCTTCTTCCCCCTAGGAATCAGAGACAGCAGCCCGAGCCCACCCTGAAAATGAAATTGCTTTCAATGAACCAAACGAACGACGGGGAAAAACTTGACCATCGCCAAGAAACGCACGTCAGCAACAGTGGATCTGTGTGCATCGGAACATCATCCCATTTGTGCGTAGTAATGCCATTAACTGAGCCAGAAGAGGAAGCAATTAACTTACCATTCATTAGAGCACCGAATTTAGGTGAAAAGACCAGCAATAAGGATGGATCCCCCACAAAAGAAAGAGGTGGGTTTGGGGGAGTTGGCCAACTGCATCATAACGAGGATGATCTAATCATCTTATCGCCTTTCGTTTTCCCAAAAAAGATGGAAATAACCAAAAATGTATATATATGATAGTCCACATGGACATGAGTGCTTGATGCAAGGACAGGTTTTGACGTTCCCGACGATCTTGGCGTGATTTATGCAACTCTTCTGTGATTTTTTATGCTTTGTCCGAAGAGACTGATGTGAAAGGGTTGTGCGTGGTCGTCACTTCAACACCATGGCATGATCACTGGCGTAGATAGAGCCGCATCGCTTCGGCTTAGTTTTGGTGTTTGGGATTGCCCAAAAAAAGACTTGGCTAAGTTCAAGTTTAATAAAGGCACTCCGGCTAGCATTTAAAAGACGGGGCATTTCATGACTATAAGAACCTCTAGCTACTTTTTGTGAAACATCCCGATTAATAGACCTGATCACGGAGTTAGCAAGCTACGAGCCTGTCCATATCTTACCCCGAGCCACGAGTGTCCAGAGGCATCTTCGAACGGGTATGGATCCTATTGTTATTTGGCTCGGTCCGAACCATCGTTGCGAGGTTACTTTTAAACTTTTTCTGTTGAAATAAATTGGTGTGGGATATTCCAAAAGCTTAAGGCATATCCTGTGAGATTTTGTAGCGCCGCCATCGTTGACTATTCTAAAAGTGTAAGTTATTAGAAGAGGACGCGATTTAATGTTCTATCGATTCAACTTACATTGGCAGCAGTGGATATAGAGTTTTAATTAGAAGATGACGAGACGAGGGATTTTGACAAAATATAAAGCTTAGGGAATGAAATCCATAGATCTTCGTATGAAACTTTGGAAAGATTTTAGGAATCACTAAAGCTTCGCTTGCTTATCAAAAAGTAAACGATTTGAAAAATATTTTATTAAAAATAATTTTTTATATCGCCCGCAAAAAAAAATGAATAAAAAAATTTATCATCCATGAAATTTTGAGACACAAATTGTTTTGTCCATGATAAAATTACTTTTTATCAACTAATTATTTCAAACAATATAAGTCGTCATTTTTAGGAAGACGTTATCCAGATTATTCATTTTCCTGTTAAACGAACGGTGCCTGACTGAAAAATCCAAACATTTGCGGGAGCAACACTGCCAACCTTGCCATGATCCGTCCTTGCTGGTTGGATCCCAAGAAGCGAGGAGAAATTCCCGCGCATATTCATATTACGATGGGCTTTATATCCATCGTTCTAAATCATAAAATAATGTCATTCCGCGAAGCCACGCGCGTAACACGAAGTAAATAATACGATTTTATATGTTCATGACAAACGTAGAATGGGCAAACCAAGCAAAGGAGACTACGCCATTTATGAAAGACTACTACAAAATCATAAACTTACGAGGAATCTCACGATCACTTGGATTATGGTATTTTAAAGAGCGTAATTGATATGTGTTCCTCCTCCATCGTAAAAATTAAATTCTCCGGAGTGAAAACAACCCGTTTTTTTTTTGTATGTCTCGCAAAATTAATAAATCGGGAAAATTGCTACCTATTTCCGAATTGGTCATACTCGTAATTCTTTATTTTGGCCAAATTAGTACGCGTAAAAACACCAGATTCTTCCTCGCAGAATGACGAGAAATCAGAAAGTAAACACAAAGGCATCCAAGGCAAAATCGATTTGGGTTTTTGTTTGGTTGGGGGTAGAGAAGCATCCGATGCAAAATTTGGGGATTCATTTAATTCATAATTTGTCGTTTTGTGCTCGCCATTAATCATTTCCTGTCTTCTTTGTAAGCAGACAAGCCTTCAACGGCGGACCCCCCAGATCGCACGGCCAGGAGACCGAGGGGGCGGAGAGAGGGAGCGGCCCAGATCCGATCTGGGAGGGCCCGGAATGCAAGGGGTTGAAACGGTGGGACCCACGCGAGCGAGAGGAATCCTAATCACCCTCTCTCTCTGTCTCTCTGTCCCCAGTTTGCACTATTTGAATTTCAAAAAGCGAATTCGATCGTTGCGTCTTCTCCGTTTATTTATTTTTAATTTTTAAATTTTTTTTTTGGTTGGGGGCTCCTATATCTAAATACACTTTCGTTGTTGTACCTTTTTCACGGAATCGGACCACCTTTCGATGTTTCACCTTTCGTTGTCGGACGAATCTTCGTTCTGATATACCTACGCCCGTATGATTCAACCGTTCCGTCCGCACCATCTTTTGCGCTCTCCCATCCCTCTTTTCCTTGGGGGTGTTTGGATCCTGGAACGGAGAAGAGGTTGATCCTTAAGAGCACACGCGACAACACTTCTGGAGTAGACCCTCTGTTCAATAAGTTCTTATGGAGTATAAATCCATTTGATAACAGCAACTTCTAGAGCAGAAATCCGTTTTGTCGCGCAATTTCGTTTTCCTACTTCTCAAGCATTTTTTTGATCGGGAAATAGTTTTTGAGCTACTTGAAAAAATAAAAAAAATTATAATTATCTCCCTAGAACTATAAAAATCAACTTTTGGCAAAAGTGTCGTCACGCATGCCCTACTGTTCTAATTGGAAAGTCTTTTGCCCGACTTCGAAATTTTGGGCATTTTCCTCCTTTTGTCGAAAGCTTGAAATGTCGATCGCCAAACGAATCTGAGCGAAACAGATGCTAGATTGGCCGGTGAGACTCGGCGTGGAGTTTGCATTGAATCGTAATCCGTAAGGCTTGCTTCTCTATATAAGTCGTTGGACTTTAGTTTCACCTCAACGAGCCTGTGAACGTTGAAGGAGCTGTTAATGCGCGATATTTTCGCTTTAGAAAAGTCGAGCGCTGCATTCATTACCACCAAAAGGGTTAATTAAAACAAATATCCTCGACAATGCTTGTTGCAGTTTAATTACTCGATCGAACCAAATTTGATAAATTTTTTAAGGATATCACGGAGTATTTAAGAAAAATTCACAGGCTATCGTTACCGTATATGGATTAATTAGTCAGCGGACAATCCTCGCCACCAAATTAATCTTCTTTGAATAGGCATGTCGGGTTGGAGCAAACTGAAATAAAGGTTCGATGGATTTAAAATGAATGAATGATGTGATCATGTGCCCTTCTCTTAATCAGCGCAGTCCCTAACATCGTCATCATTGCCTAATGGCCCATCTTCCGAATGTGTGCATGTGGCAAGTACAACGAAAATGTTGTTCGATGTCCAATTCAATCCTTCTCTAGATCTGATTTAAGAAATCAAGACAAAAGCAAATGGGTATTTTGTTTATTGAAGCCCAGAGTATATACGTGACCACCGGTGGCTACCGTAATGGTGTATTAGATCCGAATGACCGGTAAAACGTGCGATTTGCGATTAACTTTGACCAATCGACTCGAGGGGGAAAAAAAAACGGCGATTAAATTCGATACTCGAAAAGGCGAGATGAATCATGATATAAAACCTCATCGATTTTAAATCAAGGCAACCTATGTAAATCGAATTATGTATGCATACCGTCCCCGGATGCTATGAAGATTTATTGATCTAACCGGCGAGATAATGCAAACATGCACAATGAATGCATGTTAGAAATCTGATTCTGTACCGGCAAAAAGTCCCCTATTAAAGAATTAGCTGACCGTATCTACTGTGCAATTAGCTGCGCATTTTAAGTTTAGATACGAGACCATGACATCAGAATTTGATCCGGTATAGATTGCATCGCTTTGAAAAATTAAGATCGTCACTGGCTCAAGCTTTCGTGAGCTTCGTGGTGTTTGCTAGGATTCTATCTAGGTTTGTCCCGGCGGCCCGAGGAAAAAACTTCTACCGGATAACTAGTTCCGAAGGAGAGACGATGGTCCCGAACATCGCCGGGATGCTTGCCTCCACCAATTCCGACTCTCCGGCGAAGCCCTTTTAGACCGGCCCTTCCATACCCATGCGAAAAGGCAAACAAGATTTCATCTCGACAGTGTCTCGAGGCTTCTTTGCTAGCGATGTCCAATTGCAATGGCAGCGAGATGGGTTTGAGGCGGCTCACCTTGTCTCAAACTCGCCCCCAAAAACCTTTTACTGGGTATCGGACGACTGCTTGACTGCTTTCTCGGATCGTCTCGTTTTAACTAAGGCCATAGCAAGCCCAGATTCTGAACTACGAGAGGCCCAAGGCCCAGTTCTTTATCTTAAAGAGTTGCTTTCTAATTTTCCCCTAAAGCCCACGTGCCATGCTCTGGCCGGGAGGGACTCGGTGTCCATCCAAGTAAGTCCTGCAAATAATAATGCACGAAATGGAAAAACACAGGACGAGCGATCGATAGGCGTGGTCCATTCATTTATATACGAATGGTTCTGCGTACGGTACAACTCGGCTACACATTAGAAGTATTGATTTTATTTTTTCTAATGAAGTTCAAAAAACGCATCTATCTTTTAAAAAAAAAGGTTAAATAGAGATCGAATGATGGATTACGGTGATTGCGCAGCCACTCGCCTTTGGTGGGATCTCGAAGAGGGTCGTGGCCCTCATCGAGAGCAACACAAAGGCCTACTTGCCCTTGCCAGTGGCTGAACAATGGCTGGCTCCTCTCTCTTCAATGTTGAAATGTATTCACATCACCCTGACTGAATTTACCAAGTTTGCTGGATAAAGGTCTGCATGGTAACCATTCTGATTCTCTGATTCTGTTCCCTGGAACAGTAACGAATGAGAATCATGTTTGATTACGTAAATAATTCTGATTCTGATTCTGATTCTATTCCCATAATCAGTTTTAGAGAATCAGAATCAGTTTTAGAGCAAAATTCAGAACAAAAAAAAGTTCGTTCTGAAAAAAGAATCACTTTTGAGAATCACAAAACAGAATGAAGTCTTACATCTCTCACTTTTCCCTTTCAGTTCTCTCGTCACTTTTCCCTTAACCTAATAAAAATAAAAATAAAAAATTTCGAAAAAAAAGGAAAATTTTAAAAAATCACAAAAAATTTTAGAAAATTCCTAAAAATAAAAGAAGCTTAGAATATGCTAGTTTGACCTCATTTTCATAATTTTGGGCATAAATTTCTTAGATTTCATAGATTTCACTCTTCTACAAAAAATGTCGTAGAAGATGAGGGCATCCAATGTGCAGATGGTGACATATATATTCATAGCCTTGCATCACAAAATGTGACATCTGCACATAGAGCTGGAGTCAAACACTCACTTGGATTTAGGATAAAAGTTGCAAAATGATAGTGAAGGACTTGTACTTCGTATCAAGGAGGATAATTTGGTTTTTTTTTTCAGTAGATAATTTGATTATTCAGCTACTATATTTGTATGTATTTGGACAACGCAACATTTAAAAAAAATGAGTCTTTAATATGGGAACATGTTCCATGCTTCAATCGAACTTCAAACATCGTGTATTAAAATTTATGTTTCATTTATAACATGCTAAAAAACTAAATGTATTTTAAATTATTTAGTGTGCATTGGAAATTAGTCTTCAATTTATGATGAAATTTTACAAAGAAATTACATAATTATTTGACTTATATAAAAAAAATTAGGAAGAGCAAAAGTTTTTTGAAACAGAAATTTTGTGCAGTTATCAAACGCGATTCTGGTTCTCTAAAACTCATCCAGGAACATAATCAGAAAAAAAGTCATTTCAATCAAAATCAGATTTTTGGAACATAATGGTTACCATACAGGTCCTAAGAGCACTAATTTTGTTTTCACTAGTTTGAAGCCCTCTGTGAGTTGTGAGTGTGACAATATATAATCACGTCTAGAGACATTGTTAGACTAATGCTGGCTATCATGAAAAGTCCCAAATTGTTACTTCATAATATATTTTTATATCAAAATAAATTTCGCTTCATCGAAAATTCAAAACTGGTACCATAAGATTTTTTCACGAGATGATAATTGAAATGAGGGAATGCATTAGGGGGATAATTTGAGAGTTTCAATAACATTAGCCCCTAAAATTTAATCCCGGGCTGCCTAAAATTAAATATATAAAGTTTGGATGGGGTAACCTGTAACTATAAAAAGCCGTGAGTTATTGCACCGCGGTATCAAATTTGGAGGGATAATTTGCAATTTTTTAAGCCAAGGGATTGTCGTACGATAATGTCAAAGTTAACGGAGTTGGAGACAATTATCCTAGTAAATAATATGTTCATACGACAAGTGTATTGAAAGTCTTAAAATTGATTGCGAAAGTTCTATAGTCTACAAACTTTCAAAAAGTGCAATCGAGACATAAAATTTATCATGAAGTGTAATTGAGTCTTAGAACATTTAAAAAGTACAATCAAGTTCTATGATTTATCAAAGTGGTCTAATCAAATCCTTCGGTTGATGGTACAGATTGAAAATTTAAGATTTGATTGCATTTTAGTGATGAGTTTTAAGGCTTAATTGTATTTTTTAAAAGTTTAAGGATTTGATTTCACAAACAGGTTTGGAACATAAATAGAGAAATATAATGATTATCACGTGAGCCCTTATTACACCACAATATCAAATTTGGAGGGATAATTCCTAATTTTTTTATGTAAGGGATTGTTGTCAAAGTTAATGGGGTTGGAGACAATTATCCCAATAAAAAATATGATTTGGGGGACAAGTGTCTTAAAAATTTTAAAACTTGTCACGAAAGTACTATTGAGTTATACGACTTTTGAAAAGTACAATTGAATTATAATTTTTTTCATAAAGTGCAATTAAGTTTTAAAACTTTAAAAAAGTGCAATAAAATCATAAAACTTATCAAATTGATTAAATCAAATCCTTCTATTGATTGCATATATTAAAAATTTAGGATTTCATTGTATTTTAGTGGCGAGTTTTAGGACTTAATTATATATTTTTTAAAATTTTAGGATTTTATTGTATTTTTGTGATAAGTTTTGTGATTAAATTATGCGGTTTAAAAGTTTTAAAATTTAATTAAACGGCGATAAGTTGGAAAAAAAAGAGAGTAAAATTCGGGGAGAAAACAAAAACGAAAAAGAAAGAAAGAAGAAGGAGAGAAGAAGAAGAAAGCCAACCGGTAACAGTGTCTTCGGTTCTTTTCTTCTTCCCCTTCCCCAAGAAATCCCCGAGAACACTCTCCACTCTTCGATTCCACCACTTCCCTTTCCATCGAAACTCCAAATTTCCCCCATAAGATCCTCCAATCTCATCACCACCACCATCATCATCTTCCCCAAAAGCTTGAATTCACGAGAACCCCATCTCTGTAATCCATACACGTACGCGCAGACAGAGTGATGTTGCTTCGAATCCGTTCCAGGGACGGCCTCGAGCGTCTCAAGGTCGACGACCCGCAGGCTACCGTCGCCCAACTCAAGGCCCTGATCCAATCCCAGCTCCAAATCCCACTCCAGAGCCAAACCCTCTCCACCAACAAAAACCTCCTCTTGGCCAAAACCCACGACGATCTCGCCCAATTCACCGACATGGCGACCCCCAAAGCCCCCCTGTCGTCCCTCGGCGTCGGCCACGGCTCCATCATCTTCGTCCACTACGAGGGCGAGCGCAACGTCTCCCGCCCCGCCGCTTTCTGCCCCGCGGGCTCCTTCGGCCGCAAGATGACCATGGACGACCTGATCGCCAAGCAGATGCGGGTCGCCCGCCAGGAGACTCCGCACTGCGAGATCGTGTCGTTCGACCGCGACGGCGCCAACGCGTTCCAGCACTACGTCAATGAGACGCTCGCCTTTGCGGTGAAGCGGGGCGGGTTCATGTACGGGACGGTGTCGGAGGAGGGGAAGGTTGAGGTGGACTTCATCTACGAGCCGCCGCAGCAGGGGACGGAGGAGAACTTGCTGTTTCTTAGGGACCCGGATGAGGAAAGGCTGGTGGAGGCCATCGCTGTTGGGCTGGGGATGAGAAGGGTCGGGTTTATCTTCACTCAGACAGTGAGTCAGGACAAGAAGGATTACACATTGTCGAATCGAGAGGTCTTGCAGGCGGTGGAGTATCATGCAGAGAGTGGCCTGAAGGAGTGGGTAACCGCGGTAGTGAAGCTGGAGGTGAATGAGGATGGCGGGGCTGATGTGCACTTTGAGGCTTTTCAGATGAGTGACATGTGCATTAGGCTGTGGAAGGAAGGCTGGTTTGAAACCGAGATTGGTGAGGACGCGGATCCGAAGCTCTCGAAGATGAAGAAGGATGTGATGGTGGGAGTGAAGGATACTGGGGAGGTGGATAACGATTTCTTCTTGGTGGTGGTCAAGATTTCCGACCATCAGGTATGTTTGCTTGCTATGTGTTTATTTTTATTGTGATAGAACCTACCATGAAGGCCGTGTTACCATTGCTGTTTTTGCTTGTAGCGGTTTATCGAGGTCTGCGTGCAAGCATAGCTATATTTAAGGATTTGTCGATCCGTTGTTGTATGTACTGTTGTACATGGTGCTGATCATGTTTTGATAGGGACTATTGCCAAGTTCGTGTGATCCTGCCACCTGGCATGTACTTTTGTGCGAGTTTCTTTTGTGATTTTGATTACAATAAAATGAACTTGGAATGCTTATAATATCATCACTAGGTGCTCAAGGGGGGAAGATATAGTTCCTTTGTGTAGAAAAAGCACAAGCTGAATAAGAAAAGGAAGAGATTATTTGCTTTTGGCTTCCACAGTCGGTTATGTTTTTTAATAAGTTTGTACTTTCGTCACATCATATTCTTGGGAGGAGGGGCAGTGATGACAAAACTGCAGCTGGTCTGGCACTAGAATGAATAGATAAGATCTGTTGTAGAGAGCATTGAGAAGATTGAGAAACAGCAAATGTGAGAGGATTTTGCCAGTATCACCTAGTTGTCCAAATTCTGTTTTTCTCTCGAGCTGACCACTTCCTATGGGAAAATAGATTGAATGAATAAATGCCAGACAGTTAAGTTGGCAGTGAGGAGTTGCTCTCCTTAAAATGGGTTCGGGTTGAGAATATGTGAGGCCCGAGTTTTGAAGAAGCCGCATGAAGGAGTCTCTTGGTAATAGGCATTGCCGTCTGGTTATCATCATCTGCTTGGAATACATTGGGTTGTCAATTGTCTCAGAAAGATTTTATGATGTCATCTAGCATTTGAGATGATTGAAATTAGTAATTGATACTTGAATGTAGAGTAGGTGATAGAAGTCCATATGCAAGACTTCACCAAATGGAGTACATGTGGCTGGATAAGTTACGTGCAAATGAGTCATATCTGACGTGAGTCATGATGTGTCATGCTTCCGGCTACTGACCTTTGGTTGCTAAATTTTCTAATGGAGGGTAATGCTGGATGCAGTTTTCGAGAATCATGTTTGGTCCAGTTACTGTGTCATACCATGAAATTTTTTGGTCATACTTGTCAAACTTCGATACCTTTAGTGCAGGAAAAAATCTTGCAGTTGCCTTGCTTGGCATGTTTATAACTTAAAAGATTGAATCTTTTGTGCTGGCGTGCCCTGTGTCGATATGAGATGAGAATGGCATAATTTCGCCTAGACGAGTTGTCTTGATTTTTAGTTTCTAAGATCGTCAAACAATGGAAAGATTTGATGTTGTTTGTGAACGGAATAGAGCATTCTTAATGCATATAAGTTTGATCCGGACAGACATATGGTTCCACGCAGTTGTACTGTTAAGGGTTTTGTGGGCATCTCCTTCTTAGGTATCTGGGTTAAGCTGGTCCTGCAACAGGCTAGAATTTTTTTTTTTTTTTTGGGTCAAAGCAACAGGCTAGATTAAAATGATTAAGTAGGACTGTGAAGTTCACAAAGAAAGTAAAGGAGTATGCGTTACTTGGACCATTTAAAGGTTGTAATTTGGTATGTTGTCCTATCAATGCTTAAGCCACTTGACAGTTAGTAATGTGCGTATCATGGTACCACCAAGCATGGTAGGCTAGTGGTTAAGGTTTCTAACACTTTCTGAGAGGTCACGTGTTTGAATTCTCTTGCGAAACTAGTTGCCTGGGCCAACCCCTCTGGAGAGAGTAATAAGCAGCACTTTGTTGGCATGAGAAATCTCTTTGATGCCATCTTGTGTGAGTTGAACATTTGAAATGCAGTGCATTTTGTTCAGTTGTGGTGAATGCCACTTGGTCTTTAAATGAGCAATCTCATTTAAAGATTCTAATATGATTATTGTTGGTACTTGGACCAATTTGACGTACTTCTTCAACAGTAACCTTGTATGTATATGACATTGTTGGTTACCCCTGCTTTGAGAGTTCTTATTTTTGCGCAAGTACAAGAAAGTGCTGGCACAGGTGTACATGCATGTATAGAAACTTGAAGTGGGGATCCCAAATTTCTACTCTTGCTCGAGTTAAGTTAAAATGACCTTCTTAGCTTTTTACCTCTTTTTCATGTGAAGAGTCTTGTAGATGGTAGGAAGTCCTTATATTAGTGGACCATATCCTAGTTGAATTTGGAAGGTTAGACTTCATGTGGGTAAATTACGGTGGAAGGTGATTCGACTTTTAACTTTCAAGCAAGCCACACTACATTCAAAATTTTAATTATTGGTTGCTCTATATTGTGGAGTCGTTCCAGTGACTGGCCCAACATCGTGCTGGATAAATTTCTGATTTTTTCCCCCTGCAACAGCATGAGTGAATCAAGCTGCTAAATCCTTATCCTGAAATTTGTTTTACTATGCAGGGTCCACTTTCATCAACATTTCCTATCGAGAACCGTAATGTTCCCGTGACAACCAGGGCGCTGAAGAATCATCTGGACCGCACAAAATCTCTTCCATTTGTGAAGCGGATATCGGACTTCCATCTGCTGCTTCTCCTCGCCAGATTCCTGGACATAAGTGCCGATGTCCCTGCTTTGGCGGAGTGCGTGAGCAAACAGGAAACCGTTCCAGATGGCTATAAGCTACTCATCGAGTCCGTGGCCAGCAGTTCGTGATGCCCGTGATCGTGTGCATTTTCAACACGGAGCAATCACGGCATCAGCAGTTAATCTGAGAGTTCCTCTGTCATCTTCTGATGTAATGCATGGCCGAAACTATAAAATGTCTTCGATTTGAGAATTTCTTTCTAGGTCGAAGAACGGGTAAAATGCACTCAGCTGTTTCTATGCATCCTTGGTGCAAGTCTCGCATCAAACTATAAAAAGGTTTGATTTGTGCATTGATTTGAAGGGAGCAAGGAAGCGGGGCTTAGTGATTTGATTTGTTTGTTCGGTTCACAAGTATCGCTAAACATGAGAATGTTTGCCGCGGCGGTCTTTTCCGTGTGGATCAAACTGATGTTTGCTTGAACCCGGCAAACGGGCGATGGGTTGCCCAAAACTCAATAACAGGGGATCGAGGGTATTGGACAAGGTTTGATCATCTTTGCAGAGTTCTGCTTGCTTCGTTCATTCAAACAGTTGCTACCATGCTCTGCTGTAGCAACTTAAGGGGGCAGTGTCATTGAATTTTAGAAAAATAGAAGCGAGACATTACAAATGGATCAGTCATGAACTAGGAAGCATCAACCAGTCAATAATACCAGTGCGACCAAAGAAAGTTTTCATGCTCGTGTCCGACGAGAAATTGAGTTTTAAAATATTTAAAAAGTATAATTAAGTTTTAAAATTGATTTACATTCGATATATTCCGAAAATTGATTTAATTCTGAAAATTAATTTAAATTATGGTTAATCTGTCTTAGAAATTGCCTGTTGCAAAGCCTTCGAAGGTCTCGTGCTGAATTAATATGCGAATTTCATTTACACTTAACCGGAGTGAACATTTTTCACGAATTTTGCAAACCCTCATCTTCACAGGTATTACTACTTATCCATCTATATCAATTTAGAGAACATTTTTAATGAATTTTACAAAACGGACGCTCTATCTTCCTAAGTATTGTCTATTTATTCATTTCAAAAAAAGAGGCGCAATTTCGGCAACTTCGACAATTGCAAGTTGCATTTCAACGATAACTAGGGAGTCGATCCGCTTGCCACTAGATGTCGAGTCAACCTGGTGGTTGGTCAGATCTAATTAACTAATTCATGGTGAATCTGATTATCTTCCATTATTGCCGTGATATATCGCTGTTAAAAATCATTAGCGAATAAACGAAAGCCATCAGGCCGACGTCGTAAAAACCATCATTTGGCGGGATAATTTCGGAGCACATCTCTCTCTCTCTCTCTCTCTCTGGGGTCTAGCTAGGGCACTGTAATTCCAACTTCTGCAATCCTCCTCCTCCTCCTCTGCACCACGTCTCATCAAGCTTCTGCACAACTAAATCCATGGAGGAAGCTGAAACCTCCACTCGCCGCTTCGTGAGACTCTCCCTCTTTCCTTTTTTTTTTTCCCTCCTCTCTGCGTGCGCGTTTCTATGTTTGGCGTGCTGGTTCTTGTGCACTGACGCGGTGAAATTGCTGCCTCTGAGTTTCGCAGAAGCGGAGGAGGGCTCAGACGCAGGCCACCGGTGGCAATAGAGCCGGCGCAGGCACGGAGAATCGTGAGAAAGCTGTCGACGAGGCCGGTCGCAGTCCTGAAGGGGAGGAATCTCCTGATGACTTTCAAGAGCTCCGTCCTCAACCCAAGCGGAACCGGACCGCGGAAGCCGCTGACCCAAAAGCTGACCGGAGCTTCGTTGGTGATTTTACTATACAACTCTTCGTGCTTTCTGATATTTGACGGTTTATCGGTGCACCTAGCTGTCCTTCTCCGTGTAATTAGTGCATAATAGAGTGGTTTGAGCACAGTTTGTTTTAATCTGTCTGCCACTTATCTGCTACAGTATGGAGTACCAATACAGAGATATATTGCGTCGTTGTTTTTTTTTTTTTTTTTTTTATTGGCGGCAATTAGCTTTTTGTGTTCATTGTGAATATATATGGTTGAATGTGGTTCAGATGGTTTGTCACAACAAGGGACTTTCTTGCTTATTTTGCTTCGATCCAGTCAATGTCTTTAAGAATGAGTTCGTCTGTTGGGATGGGTTATGTGCTTGACCAGTTAACTTCATGCAACTGTAAAATCTTTGCAGAGGTTATCAAAGGCAATGGCAGACATATACCTCAAGTGGTTAAGCTTTGGGTTGAGAGATACGAAAAGAATCCTAAACCTGCAATGGTCGAAATTCTAACCATGTTATTTGAGGTAATTTAGTCCATATTTCTATGTAAATCTATCCCTTTGAAATGGTTTTACCTAATAGTCTTTTATCAGCCATGATTCCCATTGAACTGGCAATTCTTCAGGCTTGTGGTGCTAGATACTATCTTAAGGAAGAGTTTCTTGATGAGACTGATGTTGATGACGTGGTGGTTGCTCTCGTCTCTCTGGCTAAGCAGGTATGATGTTTATGTCTCTTCAGTGCATATTAACATCCTCTGTTTATTTTCTTCCACACCTCTGCGCTAAACTATGCTCTGCTTTTCTTGTTGCTTAAGCACTTTCCCTGTTACAATCTATGTTAGAGAGTGCTCTTAGCGATTTCTGTGCTTTTATTTTTTAGGGGGAAGTTGAAGATTACCAGAATTCAAAAAGAAAGGAGTTCAAGAACTTCCAAGATAATTTGCTCACCTTTTGGAACAATCTGGTTATCGAGTGTCAAAATGGCCCTCTGTTTGATCAAGTCTTGTTTGACAAGTGCATAGACTATATCATTGCCTTGTCATGGTAAGTGGTCTATCCTTGTGGAAGTTTATACTGCAAAAATTTCTAGGCATTTATATTAGTTGGTGTTCATGCTGAGCAGCACTCCTCCACGAGTTTACCGTCAAGTTGCCTCCTTGATGGGCCTCCAACTTGTGACATCCTTTATTACTGTTGCCAAAGCACTTGGTGCACAAAGAGAAACTACTCAGAGGCAGTTAAATGCTGAAAAGAAGAAACGAACTGAGGGTCCTCGTTTGGAGTCACTGAACAAAAGATTATCAGCGACTCATGAACAGATAACAATGATAGAGGAGATGATGCGCAAAATTTTCACTGGGTGCGTTTGTTTAGCTAAGAAGAATTTCTCCTTGCAAAACTATCCTGAGTATCCTAACATGTATGTGTGTTGATCTTGAAGCTTATTTGTGCACCGTTATCGTGACATTGATCCCAATATTCGGATGTCATGCATAGAATCACTTGGGGTATGGATTTTGTCATATCCATCACTGTTCTTACAAGATTTGTATTTGAAGTATCTTGGATGGACTCTGAATGACAAGGTAAATGGAAATGTTACCTTGTTTATGGATCAAAGTTGGCTCTGCTTTCTCTTTTGGTGCTTTCTAGACTGATCCGGTAATTGTATCTTATTGCACATGAAGAATGCTGGTGTCAGGAAAGCATCTGTAATTGCTTTGCAAAATCTGTATGAGGTGGATGATAACGTGCCAACTCTGGGCTTATTTACTGAAAGATTTTCTAACCGGATGATTGAGCTTGCCGATGACATTGACGTATCTGTGGCTGTATGTGGCATAGGACTTGTGAAACAGTTGTTGAGGTAATTCAGTTAAAGCCATTTCTCTGAAAATTCATCTGCATCCGAGAGTTCTGTTGTGTATGTGTGGTTTAGGGTTTTAGTCACTCAGTGTGTACCTACATCTACTAATTGTTTACTCAAAGCCCTTTTACTTGGATGCATGAATCCTTGCAGGCATCAGTTGTTGCCTGACGATGACTTGGGTCCTTTGTATGATCTACTCATTGATGAACCGCCAGAAATCAGACATGCAATAGGAGCATTAGTTTATGATCACCTTATTGCTCAAAAATTTAATTCCCAATCAGGATCCAAAGGTTGTGCATCTTTCTGGGCTTCATCTTAGCTTGTTTACGTAAAGATTCCACAATAAGATGCTTGAATAATATTAAACATTTCTGCAGGCGGTGATGACACATCTGAGGTCCATCTTGGCAGAATGATACAAATACTAAGGGAGTTTTCAACTGATCCAATTCTAATTATCTATGTCATCGACGACGTCTGGGAGTACATGAAAGCCATGAAGGTGCAAGTCGTTCAACTTCTGCTGTTGCACACACAAGTTAAAGGATTTATATTTACATGCTACATTTAGATGAATGACAGAGATAGAAACTTCCATCTAGCTCTGGTAGTATGTAAGATTGTGAGCCCTTGTTGTTGCTACAAGTAGTTGAAGGCATATGTCCTTTTCATTAAGACCAATGTGCCAGCAAATGTGATGACCATCTCTATAAAATGATCCTCCATCGCCAGCAATAAGCTGGTCATCAATCACATTTTTGCTTTAAAGTTCATCAGTTATGGCGTCAGTAATTATTGAAGGAAATTTGTTAGAGCAAAAAGCATATTACACTTTTCTGCTTGAATAGGCTCATCAATTTTCTAATGTTTATCTTTTTGCAGCTGGGAAAAGAATTAATTGCATATGTGCCTTACATACATATTTCTGTCAAGTAGTCAATTGTACATCCTTTTTACAGATTACAGTAAACTAGATACTGTGGTAACTAAATCATTGATGCAGCTTGTGTTAAGGAATTTTGGTGTATGGTATGTTGGTTGAGGGGTTTACTACAAATCTATATTCTTTAGCTGTGGAATTGGCTTTGGCTATCAAGAAATAGTAAGCAAATTTTTCACAATTCTATTCGCATTAGTAGTTGTTGAGGATTTATCCATACATCCCCTTAAGGATGCATGATTATTTGCTTCTTTTAATCCTTCTTTTTGGTCCTTATTTGGTTGGATTAGTATTGTCCCATGATTCACTTTACCGGCTAAGTTCTGACTTGGAACTTAAGCATTAACTTCTATAACTCAAATCTTTTCAAAAGAAGAGTTATAGTATAGAAAACTAAGATGTGCTTCTTAGAGCAATTAATCTAGCGGGCATTAAAATAGCCTGTTGCCTTCACAGGACTGGAAATGTATCATCTCCATGCTGCTGGATGAGAATCCAGTGATTGAGCTTACTGATGAGGATGGGACCAACCTAGTGCGCCTTCTTTCTGCTTCTGTTAAGAAAGCTGTGGGGAGAGGATTGTTCCAGCTACTGACAATCGGAAGCAACATCACAATAAAGCACAGAAGGTGCATCCTCTGTGTACTGATTATGTTATTATGATGCTGCTCAAACGTCTTTGGATAATTTTTTATTTGTCAGTCAAGTGATCGCCTCTGCTTTATAGGTCTGATAGTGTCTGAGGGAAAGCTGAGTATTAAGATCGGCAGTTGGCATATGGCGTATTTTGATAGTTTGCACTAAAATTTTTTTATCAAATGATCAGATATCGTTTTGTTGTTTATATATGTTTTTTAGAGATGACTGGCTTTTGAATCTGTCGATACATGCTATGTAGAATATTTGTTTGAGCTTTGGTTGTCTTGTACTCGCCTTTAAGTCGAGGAGCTTCTCTTCATTGTCTGATGCTTGCTGTAAATGAATGTTTTCCATGTAATTGTAGGAATCATTTGAAAACAACCGAAGGGACATAACAGTTGCTATGATGAAGAGCTATCCCCAACTCCTGCAGAAGTTTATGGCTGACAAGGCGAAAATACCATCTCTTATTGAAATTGTAGTTCACATGAAACTGGAGCTCTACTCTTTGAAGAGACAGGAGCAGGTGTGTTTCAAAATCTTATACTGAGTATCCAATACTAACAAGCATGGGCATTTATCTCTTTGCAACTTTTCAGAGCTTCAAATCCATTCTTAAACTCGTTAAAGAGGCTTTTTTCAAGCATGGTGAGAAGGATGCATTGAGGTCTTGTGTCAAGGCAATGAACTACTGCTCAACTGAAAGTCAAGGAGAGCTGCAAGATTTTGCACGTAATCAGTTAAAAGAACTAGAAGATGAACTTATTGCAAAGGTCAAATCTGCAATAAAAGAAGTAGAGGTACATACTTATTGGACTCTTTGCCTGTGTGTCTGTCTCCTTTCTTTCTCTCTCTGTGTTCGAATGGGTTATGTATTTGAGCCTGCAGGATGGTGACGACGAGTACTCTCTTTTGGTAAACTTGAAAAGGCTTTATGAGCTTCAGCTATCAAGGGCTGTAGCTGTTGGAAGCCTATATGATGATTTTGTGAGGATCCTTAGGAGTCTCAGAAATAGTAATGCTGAGGTAAGTTGATATTGCATGGAATGTTGTGGTTTCTCCTCTCCTTGTGAAATTTGTCAAATTTGGTGTGACATCAAGTAATATAGAAGTGAAAAGGTTAGTATCACTTTGCATGCTAGTCCATGTGCATTGGATCCTTGCAGCAACTTTCACAATTATGCAGCAACTTCCCCATCCTTAATTGTGAAAGTTGTGGTTACTATAGGGTATACAAGGTTGTTTTATTGATGGGTGTTTATCATGTCCAGCCCAAGATTTCTCTCTCTTCATTCCCAATCTGACTGCTCCCCATCCTTAATTGTGAAAGTTGTGGTTGCTATAGGGTATACAAGGTTGTTTTATTGATGGGTGTTTATTGTGTCCAGCCAAGATTTCTCTCTCTTCATTCCCAATCTGACTGCTCTATAGTTTCTCCATTAACTTGTTGCTCATTCTTTCAGGTTGTCAGTCTTTTGCTTCTGAACATGTATTTGCATGTGGCATGGTCTCTACATTCGATCGTGAGTAGTGAAACTGTGTCTAGAGATTCGGTGACCTCTCTGTTACATATGCGTAATGTCTTGTTTGAGCAGCTGGAATACTTCTTGAATACACCATCGGCAGATGGGGAAGTGGGCAAACTAGGAAATCAGCTGGCTTGCCGAGTAAGTTCCCTCTTTATGTGCTCTTTGATTTTGTTGGCATCTGGCTATTAAACGATGTGCTGAACTCATTATCTCTGACTAAGTTTTTATCCTTTAGGTATGCACCATACTTGCAGAATCGTGGTTTCTCTTCAGGATGACCAATTTTTCTTCAACAAAGTTGGAGAATTTAGGATACTTTCCAGATTCTTCTCTTTGTCAGAAGTTCTGGAAACTCTGTGAATGGCAGCTTGACATTACAGGTAGTCCTTTTGTCAAGAATTATACAGCTACAAAGCCTCTAGCTCATTTTGTCAATTTAATCACTACTTAGCATAATATCCATGTACCATATGATATTAGAGCATTCCTTCATTCTTGGGCTAAGTGATTGTAAGTCAATTTTCTGATGTATTTTGTTCTTCTGTTGCTGACTAATGGATATTATGTGCATGGTGATATTGTTATGTTGCTTCAGTATAGTGTCAATATTATATGAATAATCTTTTAGGGGCAATTGTCTGCTTATGGTTGAGATCTGCCTCGTTTATTCTTAACTGAAATGTGTTGGCTCAAGATATAGTCATATTGCATGCCCAAAGTCGAAGAACTTGCCCTAATGATAGTCAAGTTCATTATGGTTAAGACTATCACTTAATATTGCTGCATTTTTATAGTTTGATACAAGAAGAATGCTGCTAACCGCAACAGCAGTTGTGGCAGATGTTCTAGAGTGAACTAAGGCCTTGTTGGGGAGAGAGAAAAGGGAAGGGGCAAGGGGAAAGAAAATTTGGATGGAAAGTGCCTTTTTAAATATTTGGGAAATGAAAAGGGAAAAAAAAATTGAAGGGTTAGAAAGCAAGAGGAAAAAGTTCTTCTCTTGGTAACATAATTTCTCCAATGGGGAGAAGAAAGGAGAGAATTAGTAGAACTACTGTTTCTGCTTTCATTACAGCATTTTTCACCATTGCCCAAGGGATAAATTTCTCTCATTTAATCTATATATGTCATTCACCATCTTTTCTTCTCTTCCCTTCCATCAAAACATAATATGAGGAAATATTTCTGTTCGCCTTCCACTCTCTATTCCATATTCTTTGGACTTATTTTTTCATTCCTTACTTTTTTCCCAAACAAAGTATAAAGTACCACTGCTGCTGTTTGTTTTAGCACCCTTGGAGGCCACTCGCAGTGTTAACACTGACATGGTGGCAGTACAAAATTGTATCGCTTAGGTTTTACAGTTTTTATTTCTGCATACCCCTTGTATCATGCTCTGGTTTCTGAGTTGGACCAAAAAGAAGGTCAGTTTGCCATTATAAACTTCGAAGACTTTCTTAAACCATATGCAATGAAGTTGAACAATCTAATCACTTTTCAAATCCTATTCTCATTCAGGTTGAGTTCAGTAGGTTCATTGATGTTTGACCAGAGTTCTAGTGGCTATTTGCTATCTTGTTTAATTGACTGTTCGTGATAGAGATTGAGTCTTTCAAGGACCAACTATTACTGCTCATTTCATAAAAAGATAGTCAACCGCTTTGCATCACAAGACCGGCTTATGCAATCATTGATGCTGGTCAGGGAGGACTGGGCTTACTTAAGAATCACCATTTCCATGTGTAGTAGGTGGTTTTCGGATATAATTATAGTTGAGGATCTTGATCCAAAAGTTTCAAAAGAATGCTTCAGTGGATTTGACATGTAGACGGGCCACTTTCTAAGTAGATGTTGTGTTTCCTTCCTCACCAGGAAAATAAGTATATCCAGAAAATGAAATTTTTCCAGGATCTGATTGCAATTTCCATAAAGAAAGTAACTTTTAGTTTGTTCGAGAGACTTTTACTGTTTACATTTACTTTTGATCTTCTGGCCCTCACAATTTAATTTTTATAGAACAGAAAACACTTTAAACCTTTCTAATAGATGATATTTATATGTAGAATCAAGCACAATACTATTATAATATTTAAACTTGAAACATGTTGTTTCCTTTTTCAATTTTTCTTGAGGAAAAGTATTTTTTTTAAGTGTTTGACAAATAGTCTCCGACCCCAACTGGTTTGGGATAAAGGTGATGTTGCTGTTGTTGTTGTTTGACAAATAGTCTATCATTTCTATAGCTCCTTTTCCTTTTTAGTACATTTGCGGCTTACATCTGAGTGACTTTAATCCTCGAAGGAGGTGTGGCCCATCTCAGGTCCATGTTGCAAGTCATCTGAAGACTTCACCAATTAAGTTAGATAGCAAATGGCACTGGCAGCTACAGAATTATGTATTTCGCAAAGACGAGCCCAGTGGGAAATTTTTCAGTTGTCTGGGAGGCATAAAGAGATTATATGTTTGGTTGGATCATTTACATGGGATATAGCATACAATATCCTATGGATTACATTGGCGTGATTGATTTTACTTGAAAGAATTCATGCTGTAGTTCCTGTTTATCACGTGAGTCTCTGCATAACAGTATCCCAACTTGCAATGAATGGAGCATAACTGCTTTCTATGACTTTGCTGGTGTACATTCTGATACTGGAAGCTGTTTGTTAGTAACAGATTCACAAGCAGTTCTGGTTTATGTAGCATGGCGACAAATGCAAGATGACTACGTTTTATGACTGCAGTCATATTGGATATGCTGCTTGTGGATGCCATATTCATGTCTTTTGTGGCTTTTTTCTTTGTTTGAGGAGATTGTTTTGTATGTTTGATGTTTTTCCCTGTACAGAGAAGTTTCTCTCTGGTTCCGTGTTCTTTATAATCTTCCCTTAACTTATTCGGCATTATCATCACCTGGCTACTTCTGAAGAGAATGAAATGAGCTGTTTGTCAAGGTTCAAATCTCATACTGAATATTTTCAATTCACGTGCGTGTATTCTTCTGATGCGCCACACAGATGAGACAGAAGATGAAGATGTGGATAAGGAATATGTAGAGGAGACAAATAGAGATGCAGTCATAATTGCTGCAGCAAAATTGGTAGCAAGTGATACAGTGTCCAAGGTGGGCGTGAATTTTGTTTTTATGAGAAACTCACTCTCTTTTACCTGGAGCGGAAAGGAAAAGGCTCAATTTTTTTTTTATGATGCGCAGTACTGGTTTGAAGTCTTGGTCATCTTTCTTACTTCATGTACTTTTTCCTTTAATGCTGTTGTGATGTAACTGGTGTTACTGGTTCAAGCAGGATGATCTTGTTCAGATATAATTTCTCATTATGTCATGCACGGGACGAGTGTAGCTGAAATTATCAAACATCTGATAACTGTTTTGAGGAAAAAAGACGATGATCTCTCTACAACATTCCTTGAGGCACTGAAAAAGGTCAGGTCCTATCCACTTGCATAAAGGAAATCTGGAGCTTGCTTTACAGTATGGACCCGTCTTCATGATTAATCTTGACAAGCATCAATAGACTCTAATGTAATGTTCTAGTCTGAAATGTCCAGGCTTTTCAGCGGCATATGCTGGAACTTTCCAGAGGTAGTGATGAATCAGCTACAGGGAAGTCATCGCGAGAATGTAGGGATCTTGCTGTTCGGCTTCTAGTATGTTTGTTGGTGCAGCAAGGAACAAGCACAGACAGGAAATATTAAAGATTGTCAAGGATGGTATCGAGCATGCATTTCTGGATGCTCCAAGCATCTGTCTTTCTTGGAGTATTCTGTACTCCACTTCGTATCTAAACTTCCTGCACCTGATATCATGGATGTGTAAGGCTTCCTTTCCTAACATAGTTCTCACAAGAATATTTTGATGCTGATAATACCTCATCTTTTGGATGTAGTATTAAGGATGTACAGAATAGGACTGAGGGTGTGAACACGGAAGAAAATCCCAGTGGATGGCGGCCATACCACATTTTCCTTGAGATCCTACATGAGAAGTATGCAAAGAATGAAGGCCTTCCAGGTATATGGATACACGTCATATGCAGTTCCATATGTGAAATTTCAGGTAGTTTGTATGTAGTACCTTCAGGCGTTATATGGAAGAGAGAATTTGGTGGTTTATGCATTGGACTGTGGCGTCTGCTGGCACTGTTCTTATGGTATAAAGGGCCACAATCATTAATGGTTCAAGTTGCTTTTCAATTCTTTTAAACTACTTTTACAATCTTTTGCTATAGCTACGTTAGGAATTGCCAGGGGCATCTCAGTGCTTTCCTTGTTTTTTTAGTATCCCTGACATCATTTCTACCCCGTGAGCACAGGTAATAATATATCATGGTACTTATGGTGCCTTAAACCTTGCTTAGGAGAAGTTCCGTGCATAGGTGCTATGTTATTTCCTTGGATTATTTGTAGCTATAGCTTTAAAACATCTGGTCGGTGCTCTGCACTCTTGAAGCATCTTGGATCATACAATGGCAGCATAGCTTGGTTGCATGCAAATGATATTTGGGGCTTAGGTTTGAAACAATCGCAAATTGTTTTTCTCCAGTCTAATTCTTCACCTACTGGGTAATTTGCAGAAGAGAAGGAAGGGGTTTCTGTGAGGCGCCGAGGTCGTCCTCGTAAGCAGCGTAATGTACAGGGTAAGAGGCTGTTTGATGGGCACAGCTCAGGTGAGGAAGAGGATTCAATGGTTCGTCTGATCATGAAGACGGTCAAGATGAAAAGCAGGACGAAGATGAAGATGACGAGGCTCCTCTGATACATGCAATAAGGTCATCCTCCAAGCTGAGGTCATTAAGGGTTTCAAGAGACAATAGTAAAAGTAGGCTGGGAGATTCCAGTAGGGTTCCAGACGACTCCACAGCATCTAGAGCATAAGGTACTGTGCGTGTGCTGTGTGTGTATTCTTACTGTTTGATAGACTCGGTTGTAAATGTATTGATGCACATTCAAGCCTTGGGATTGAGCACTAACGTGAGGAACACCAAGATATGTGCTTATAAAAGTTCCCTCGAACTATGATTCTCTACTCGGTGTGATAAGTAGATATTGGTTCATCAGTTATTTTCATCCAATGTGCACGTAACTGGTTATTCGTATGTGCAGTGCCTCCAACTAAATTAACAGTTGTCACAAGTGTACATCCGATGGTCCAGATGGATGTACTCACTTTCTGGAGTTGGATGCTGGCCTCTCCAACCTTGTAGATCTTTTCTCATTTTGTTATTCAAAGCCAGCTTTCTTGTGGCGAAGTAATAGGCTTGGGGCGCGAGATCTTTCCTCTGGGTTTCATTCTCTTTTTTTTTTTTCCCCTTGGGGATGCGCATGGTGGTTGTAGTTGCGTAGGAAGCAGAAGGTGAATGGCGTAAGTAGTGGCTAGGGAAATATCTTGTAAATCTCTCAGATAGTGGAAAAGTTCATGTGTTGTGATTGTGTTGATGTGATTAGGCTAAAGATCACTTTGAGGTTTCAGTGATGAAATCAAGTAACTCTTAATTTCTGAATTTGCCTCTTCGCCGTTCCAATTTCAAGAAATAATTCTCTGATGTTCGCCTGATAATTAACGGAGGTTGGCTTTGCAAGAGCAATTGACTCTATACGAGACAATCATTTTTCACCATCTTTTACTAAGTTCTGGACCATGCGAACGATGACCCAAGAACATGCATATCAACAGTGAAACGTGGCAAACAAATTAACACGTGAACTCATCTGAAGCGCTCCCATAATTGTTGAACGTGACTGCAAAGCTTTGCATTTTCTTATCGATTTTTACGTTCATATCCTCAGTGCAGAATCCAAACTGCGTCGCAAGAACTTAGCCAGTTCGCCCATGCAATCATTTGAGAGAAGCGTCTCAACTCAAGCATCCTTGATACCGACCCAATCACCACTGGCATCAAAGGATTAGCGGTTTTCCATATATGCGCTCTATTTGTTCAGGATATACTCTAGCTAACTAGACATTGGCCTTATTTTTCATCAGTAACGTGGTGTGTCATAGGAAAAGGTAACCTCATATATCAGCTTAAGCAGGGACATAGAATCTCTCTTTACAAGTTTATGTATGAGTTAGAGCAACTGTCTTTAAGACTCTTAATTGTCATCTTTGAGGTACAAAACTCGTGGAATTGCAATTATATTCTAAAAGGGAAGAATTTGTTTTGCTTGAGACTCCATTACAAAGAAAACCTGGCAGATGTACCTTCAACCAATCTCCATGTAAAAACATAAGTTTTCCATAAATTTGGTGAAACTAATACACATTGCCGCAAAAAATTCATCCCTCGAGGGGGCAAAAAGGAGAGAAACCAAGCACGATTGGGTGGCGTAGTAAAAAACATTTTACCTCATTACATGCAGGATAACTCTATCGCTATCTTCTGCCTGCAATCCTTAGTAAAGGAGATACCATACCCTGAATCTCTTGCAACCCCTCTTGTATCCGAATCTCCTCATCAACGGAGCGCTGAGGTTCCTAACATGACCCTTCAAGGCATCGGATGCTCTTATATCTTCGAGCCTCAAGTCAATAACCTTCTTCGCCAGCCCCATCAACAAACTTGAATATCTAGGCATGGTTGAGTTCTTAAGCAAGAACATCAAAAAGCAGACCCAATTCATCCCTATCCAAGTTCAGGACGCATTTTAGCAGAGCCCTCCGAGCCACCAATTCCTCCATCACAGCCACCACCTTTTCAGGATCATTTCCGCCTAAAACTGAAATGAGAGCTCCTTATGCCGGAACTTCTTTAAGAGTTTATCATGGTCAGCCAACTTCACCTTCTTCGGCCTCATAACCAAATAATCTCCCTCGGATGGTTTCTCACTCTGGCCTCTGTGGAAGTACCTATGGAATGAGGGCTTCAAGACCCGCCTCTGTGGCTCCTCCACATGCCCAACCCTAAGATTCGATTGGCACCACTCTCCGTGTTCCCCTTCCCCTTTCTCTTTCCCACATACATAATACCATTCGAAGTCCCAATTGCTCTCACATTGCAATCTGGCGAAAACCCGATTGACAGCAAAGGTGCAGGGAACCTCATCGAATGCGTAACCTTCATTCTAGAATAATCAAACACCTTCATATACCCATCGAGACCAACGCTCAAGATCCTCAGCTGCATAGCTTCTTCCCCGCTCTGCGTCCCCATTCTACCTACACAAATGGAGGTCACGGTCTTGTTGTGACTCTCCATAGAATAAACCATCTTCCCTCCTGCTATTAAATCCCAAATCTTCACACTATTCCCTCCCGCGGTCACCACCAAACTACCTGACGGCAAGAAGATCACATCCTGGACGGGCTTCCCATGATTCACCTCCGTCACGGCCCTATTGCCATCGCCCACCCTCACATCCCAGAGCTTCACCACATGATCGTAAGACCCAGTGACGAAACAATTCGCATCGGCAGGTGAACAATCCCCGCACCTAACGTAGTCCTTATGCCCTCTAAGCTCCGAAACCACGCTCTCGCCAGCGACATCCCAGTACTTAACGAGGCCATCATCACCCCAGACACCAAATGGAGCTTATCAAGAACTGGGTACTGGACAAAACCTGACGGGCCGCACGTGCGACTTGAGGCGGCGGAGCGGGGTCCTCGTCCGGACGTCGAAGACCTGGATCAGGCCGGAGAGGTCGAAGCGGCAAGGAGGGAGCCGTCGGAGCGGAAGGAGACGGAGGAGACGACGTCGCCGAAGGAGGAGATGGTGTGGGTCCGGAGAGGGTGTTGGGAGAGAAGAGGGAGAGGGAGGCGGAGTGAGCGGCGGCGAAGGGGTGGGGAGGGGAGGGAGAGAAGGCGAGGGAAGGGACGGAGAAGGCGAGGTTGTCTATGGGGTGGGTCTTGAAGGAGGACCAGTACTTGGACTCTGGCGTCTTCGAGGGGGTTCTTGGCTTGGGCTTGAGCTTCGGCTTCACTGGGAAGGTCTTGGAGACGAAGGGTTCTCCTCCATTGATGTGAAGCTATGCTCTTTTGGGGTTCTTCTTCGATCTTCGGTCACTAATAATGGTTTCTTGCTGCTTGGGAGGTTTTATGGCTTGCAGGTGCTTTCTAGGGTTTTAGGTTGCCGCCTGCTTGCCAGTTCTCTCTATCTCCCCCCTTCCACATTCTAAGGTAAAACAAAAAATTTAGATATTCTTTCTTTTAGACTTTTATATTTCTTTGTTAGACTCACAAAAAATAAAATAAAATATTCATTGAGAAAATAACGCAAATAATCCAGAACTTTGGTAACATATTTAATGTCGCCCTTAAGATTTTAATTCATTCGGTGCAACTTATGAACTTTAGCTAAATGTGCAATATCATTTATGGCTTTTTTAATTTGTTTAATGTGATTTTATAAATTTTGGTGTATGTACAATTTAGTTTCTGGATATTGCTATTTCATTAATTCAAGTTAATGAAATTGCTGATTTGGCTTTCAATTCGCCGTGTTCAATGATAGACAAAAAAAAATAACTGTTACATGCGGATTATCATATAAGATATTCAACTCGAATTAGAATATGATAATCCTCTTAATTTTTTTTAAATTTGATCAATTTAAAGCTATTTGATTTATTTAACTGTTTAAATTGGGATAAAGTTCATAAATTATATTGAATAAATTAAGATAAAGCAAAAGTTTATCTTATATTTAAGATAAAGCAAGGGGAAAAATCACGATATATTTATTATAAATATGGCGGACTGGAGGGGCTGGCCCAAGCTTGGACACCAATGCCCAGCCTGGTCATAAAATTGATTGTGTCAAAAATTATGGCCATGCCGAGCTTGGTGGACATGTAGAGTACCGAACCCATGATCAATTTGCGAGCAAACTCATTTAGACTCCGTGATAATTTGAAAAATATTTTTCTAAAATCGATCGTATGTATTGTTTAAATAATTAGCCGATGAAAATATATTCATTATCAACAATAATATCCATTTAAATATTTTCGTGAATGGTAAAACATTTTTCATTCATGCAAGCAATACAAATAGTCATTTTTACAAAAACATTTTTGAATCATTCATTTTTCAAGAACTAAGAACGGAGCCTTAATTCAAAACTTTTGAAGGTAGATCTCCAATTGAGAAGCCTATAGAATTTCAGAAGATAATATTTTGAAATGAGTTTTTTTTTTTTTGGTCGCCTTTTGAAATGAGTTTAAATATAACAATCTTAGAATGAAAAGCCATGCTGAAGGTTTTTTTCGGGTTCACAATATCGTAGAAGTAATCTTAAATGGGTTTAATAGCGTAAGGGCAATTTAGGGTTTGGGTGGATCAGTCAATCTCTAA
>JAGVVM010002586.1:0-17126 GCA_019149425.1 Psidium friedrichsthalianum
TTTTAAATGTGATGAACTAAATCCATTTTTTTTAATGTTTTTTTAATGGAAGGATGGGCCTCGAGTGCAATTCAAGTCAATGAAGCTGAGGAAATTCTTGTGTGCTAAAGGAGACACCATTGTCTCCAATCGCGATCGGGCTGCTGGCTGGGAAACTTTTAGGGTATGGCTTTCTATCTAACAAATTCGACTTTCAACTTGTAGACATTATGTATATATAAAAAGATCCAAAAGATCAATTTGTGATCCTACCATCATATGTGGATGATATACTAATTGTCGAGAGCAATATGGAGTTTGTTAATATGGTTAAGAGTTGGTCATCTTCCAATTTTGGAATGAAAGATATGGATGAAGCTGCATATATTCTTGGAATTAAGATTTCAAGTGATCATTCAAAGAAGTCATTATGTCTTTCTCGAGAGGCTAATAGAAATAAAATTCTTGAACAATTTCATATGCAAGGCTATAAACGCATAGAAGTGAAGGATTGAGCCGTAAAATGTTTTTATTTTTTATATTTCATTCAACATAAACTTATATTAAGCAATAATCACATTAGCTGATGACATGGTGATAACAAAAATTATCTCATTGATTGGAGTGTTGAGGGAGTGCTAATTAGAATCGAACCTTGCTTTTTATAATATTGCTAGTTCTCTAACATATAAATAAGGACTTGATGTTGGTTTGATCTATAAATACAAACTCTTTTACCCCACTCAAGATGAGCCTATATATTGTTATTAGTTTGGTCTATCAAATAACACTTCATTCTTTAAATGTGATGAACTAAATCCATTTTTTTTAATGTTTTTTTAATGGAAGGATGGGCCTCGAGTGCAATTCAAGTCGATGAAGCTGAGGAAATTCTTGTGTGCTAAAGGAGACACCATTGTCTCCAATCACGATCGGGCTGCTGGCTGGGAAACTTTTAGGGTATGGCTTTCTATCTAACAAATTCGATTTTCAACTTGTAGACATTATGTATATATAAAAAGATCCAAAAGATCAATTTGTGATCCTATCATCATATGTGGATGATATACTAATTGTCGAGAGCAATATGGAGTTTGTTAATATGGTTAAGAGTTGGTCATCTTCCAATTTTGGAATGAAAGATATGGATGAAGCTGCATATATTCTTGGAATTAAGATTTCAAGTGATCATTCAAAGAAGTCATTATGTCTTTCCCGAGAGGCTAATAGAAATAAAATTCTTGAACAATTTCATATGCAAGGCTATAAACGCATAGAAGTGAAGGATTGAGCCGTAAAATGTTTTTATTTTTTATATTTCATTCAACATAAACTTATATTAAGCAATAATCACATTAGCTGATGACATGGTGATAACAAAAATTATCTCATTGATTGGAGTGTTGAGGGAGTGCTAATTAGAATCGAACCTTGCTTTTTATAATATTGCTAGTTCTCTAACATATAAATAAGGACTTGATGGTGGTTTGATCTATAAATACAAACTCTTTTACCCCACTCAAGATGAGCCTATATATTGTTATTAGTTTGGTCTATCAAATAACACTTCATTCTTTAAATGTGATGAACTAAATCCATTTTTTTTAATGTTTTTTTAATGGAAGGATGGGCCTCGAGTGCAATTCAAGTCAATGAAGCTGAGGAAATTCTTGTGTGCTAAAGGAGACACCATTGTCTCCAATCGCGATCGGGCTGCTGGCTGGGAAACTTTTAGGGTATGGCTTTCTATCTAACAAATTCGACTTTCAACTTGTAGACATTATGTATATATAAAAAGATCCAAAAGATCAATTTGTGATCCTACCATCATATGTGGATGATATACTAATTGTCGAGAGCAATATGGAGTTTGTTAATATGGTTAAGAGTTGGTCATCTTCCAATTTTGGAATGAAAGATATGGATGAAGCTGCATATATTCTTGGAATTAAGATTTCAAGTGATCATTCAAAGAAGTCATTATGTCTTTCTCGAGAGGCTAATAGAAATAAAATTCTTGAACAATTTCATATGCAAGGCTATAAACGCATAGAAGTGAAGGATTGAGCCGTAAAATGTTTTTATTTTTTATATTTCATTCAACATAAACTTATATTAAGCAATAATCACATTAGCTGATGACATGGTGATAACAAAAATTATCTCATTGATTGGAGTGTTGAGGGAGTGCTAATTAGAATCGAACCTTGCTTTTTATAATATTGCTAGTTCTCTAACATATAAATAAGGACTTGATGTTGGTTTGATCTATAAATACAAACTCTTTTACCCCACTCAAGATGAGCCTATATATTGTTATTAGTTTGGTCTATCAAATAACACTTCATTCTTTAAATGTGATGAACTAAATCCATTTTTTTTAATGTTTTTTTAATGGAAGGATGGGCCTCGAGTGCAATTCAAGTCGATGAAGCTGAGGAAATTCTTGTGTGCTAAAGGAGACACCATTGTCTCCAATCGCGATCGGGCTGCTGGCTGGGAAACTTTTAGGGTATGGCTTTCTATCTAACAAATTCGATTTTCAACTTGTAGACATTATGTATATATAAAAAGATCCAAAAGATCAATTTGTGATCCTATCATCATATGTGGATGATATACTAATTGTCGAGAGCAATATGGAGTTTGTTAATATGGTTAAGAGTTGGTCATCTTCCAATTTTGGAATGAAAGATATGGATGAAGCTGCATATATTCTTGGAATTAAGATTTCAAGTGATCATTCAAAGAAGTCATTATGTCTTTCCCGAGAGGCTAATAGAAATAAAATTCTTGAACAATTTCATATGCAAGGCTATAAACACATAGAAGTGAAGGATTGAGCCGTAAAATGTGTTTTGAGACTCCACATGAACAAGAATGAGCGAAATGTGTTTCATATGCTAGTGCTATTAAAAGCTTAATGTACGTTATTATGTATACAAGACTTGACATTTGTGGTAAGTTAATACCAATCCAATCCAACTCAAGCACATTGGACTACTAAAAAAGAATTTTGAGGTATTTGAAGGGTATTATGTGAAGGTTAGAATTTTTTGAGCTTGTGATCCTATGTGGTTTCATGTCAATGTCAGATTCATTCATTTAAGAATTTGAGCATGCGAATGTGAGCAGTCAAGTGTGTTTCTAATGGTCATCATGCTTGGTGCGCTTTGAGATTGTGTGGTTGCATTGAAAGTGATAATGATTGAGATATCTATCAGTCAACATCCTAAAACGTTTGATTATATGTCTGCTTATGTATGGACAATTCCCCATGCGAACTTGAGTAGAAATCGGGAAGTCCATGGCCTATGTCCCACTGGAATGGAGCCCCGAAGTAGGGGAATTGAGGCATGTTTCCCTCTGATAGAATTGAGGCCTATGTCCCTCAAGATTCCCATGGCCGGTTTCCCATAGATAATGAATTGGGGTAAAACCTAGAATCGAGGCCTATGTCCCTCATTGACATTAAAGAGGCCTATGTCCCCCTTGTAAAGTGAAAGTGAAGTGAAAATTAAAGTGCATCAGAGTGTTCATTGAATGTGAAGTCACCTGCCTAAGTCGTGTGGTGTCATCTTGAGTCTTATGCTTGCTTGATCTTAATGTTGAGTCCTACTTGATTGTACAATCAATTGCTTGTTAGCCTATGAGTTATTTGTTTCATTGCTGAGCTTTTAGTTCACTCTTAGTTGGAATGGTTTTGGATAATTAGATATGTCAATCCCTCCCACTGTCTCTATTCTATGTTATGGTGCACCAATGGAGTTTGAATATAGGTGGGAAGAGTACCGTGATCCCGGGTTTCCGAGCGAAGAGTTTTAGCTTTTGGTTTTAATACTCTAGGTTGACGTGAGAATGTCGAATGGCATGATTCCGCTCCGCTTTATAGATTTGTTCAAGAGGGAGCCATCTGGCTATCTATCTGAGCTATTTACCTCTGGTGACTTCTGACAATGATAATGATGATGATCACGGAGCAAAGTAGGAATGGTGAACAGACTAAGGAAGGATAGTGTCATGCCCCGCCCCACTTAAGCGACCACGCGACAAGACCTCCGATTCGTGAGCCTCGTCGAATGGCCCAACTGACATGCGATCGCCCAAGAAAAAAACATCGCGGCCAGATGACGGCTTAACGAAACGCAAGCGAAAGCGTCTACCCAACTCCCGACAAACAAACAGGCAGGTAGATAGCTGGCAGTAGCCAATTCAAAGTTTAAACTCACAACATGTTTATATACATGACCATTATATGCAATATTTGCACACATTTACATAGATATACACATATGGCCAAAACCTATAGAACTGGCTACCAAAGAGAAACAGCCCTGACAGTAGCACACTAAAAATGGTGCTCAAGTGCCATACCCCCAAAAACTAACAACCAATCCCCCAACCCTAGTCCGACTCAGCTCCGCTTTCCTCCGAAGATGGCAGTTCCTCAGGGTCAGACTCTTCAGGTTCCACAAACTCGGGCTCAGCAGCCAGCTGCTCCATATCATAAGGGTCCTCCTCATGTCCGTCAATCTCCATCGGCCAATACTCAGCAGGGTCCTCCTGCAAACTGGCTGCAAACCAACAGCAAAACAGTGTCAAAACAGGAAAAATAGAGCAGACTTTGAATCAGTACTGCGACTTCTATAGAAGGTTTTCCGAAGATCCTCTTGAAGATTATTGAAGCTTGAGGTCTTACGAGTCCACAGGCGAAAACGGAGCGCGATTCGGAGTCCGGACGACTTCGAACGAGTCGATTTCCTCCGGGGGCACGCTGGAACCCGCGAGAAACCGAGAGAGAGGGAAATGGGGGAGCCGGCCAAAATGAGGAAGAGAGAGTTGGTAAGCCATATTTCTTTGCTTCAAACAGGGGAGAGAGAGACAAGAATGGCTAGCCAAAAGCTTCTCTTGCAAGCTAAGGGCAAGCTTGTTCTACAAGCTTGGAGGAAAAGTCAATTTACAAGCCAATCAAAGCATGCCATGTGTCATGGTGGGTCATGGTTGCCAAAGAAGTCAAATGGGCAGCCAAGAAGTCAAATTGGAAGCCAATTAGATGAGGACAAGTGGCGGTGTAGGTGGATTTAATTGATTTTATTTATTGGCGAAGAAACGGGACCCGGCGACTCGACCGGTAGAGCGAATTTTTGGAAATTGCAAGTTTGCAGTCAAAACGAATCATACGACTAGACGGTCTCAATTCTAGTGTCTAAACTCTCTAAAAACTCACTGTTTAATTTCTAAGGAACTGAGAGCGAACCGGGGCAAAACAGTCATTTTCTCTTGTTGTCTCATTCTTGGCACTCCACACCAATTTCAACACTCTGGTGCTCATTGCGATGTTCACTCCACTTATTGCAAAGCCTTAAGACCTTCGACTGCCCTAAATCAGGAATTCGTCTTGTGGCCACATTCATTAACTCGTGACTTTAGCAATACTTAGGCCAACGGGCGGCGGATAGGAGATACGCGTATCGACCGTCAAGTCCACGTACTTTAAATCCTAAATCGCCCTTCCCTTTTGGTTAGCCATCCCGAGGTGATCAATCTCGACTGAGATCCGACTAGAGTGCGAGCAATGAAATATATTCATTCTATTTGGATATCTGAAAAAGATCAAAAATCCAGGGCGTTACAGATAGATATGTAAAGGCAGGTTTTTGATGATAGATGTGGCAGTGAACACTTTTTGGTGTGGCCGCGGAGTGGATTGCTTGTGGATAGGGATGAAGTCCTGGGAGGTAAACGTTGGAGTAGTGATGGAATTATCTCTTGATGTTTTTCCCAAGTGTTTGTTAAAAAATGTGGATGTAATGGGATAGACTTAATTGATGTGTGTGTGTGTGTGTGTGATGTTTGATGCTATGGTGTAATGCACTTGTATAACATGTGTGTATATAATCATAAATATATAGCCGACCCTTGATGCGTGTGCGCATCTTTGTAGCTTTGACAGGGTTGTTAGGAGACTTTCTACTACACTTCATGCTTACGCTCTCTTGTCTCCATTAATATTAGATTAAAATAGAAAGTGAAAAAGGTAACAATGTGGCGAGCTTGGGGTGCCACATATTGCCGATGATTTGCTAAGTCGTCAATGATGAGATCTGTGCCTTGAAGACTATACTAATGCTGACTTGGGAGGAGATTTAGATGAAAGGAAATCTATTTCTAGATTTGTGTTCTTACTAAATGATGGTGCTCTGTCTTGGAGTAGTAAGAAGCAAACATATATAGCCTTATCTACAATGGAAGCTGAATTCATGACACTATCAGCAGTACTACAAGAGGGTGTTTGGATTAAGAGATTTTTGGATCACTTAGATGTTGCTACGAATACTGCAAATTTATTATTGGTTAGTTATGATAGCCAAGCAACAGTAGCTTACACTAAGCACACCAATTTCTTTGCAAGACCAAATACATAAATACAAAGTATAATTATGTTAAAGATATGGTTGTACGAAAGATTTGAATATCCAGCATATATCTATGCATAGAATGATAGCAGTTTTTATGATGAAGCCAATTCCTAGAGATGTTTTCCTTGGTCATGTAAAATCTCTAGGACTGTGTAGAAGTTGAAGTACTAGATATTTGTATTTCCCTACATTTCACAGTCAATGGTATTTTAATACTTAGTGAATTATAGTGAGAAGATATGTTGGATAGATTAGAAATTAGCCCATTCACATGGGTAATTGCCTTTATTTATTGTATGATAAATTGAGGTGAGTCTCTTTTAAGCTTATTATCTAGGTATAATTGAAAGCTCAAATTAAAAATATAGATGTCACCTCAACATAGTGTTAAGATGAGGTCATAACATTAATTATGTCTGAAAATGAAATAACCCATATATTTCACTTTATCTATTTTTATTGCCAAATGTGAGCTTTGATAGATTATTTCAAAAGAGTAGATTTGTAAACTCAAGTTAGATATTGAAAACATCTGAATTATCATCGGTATGATATTAAGAGTAAAGACATACATTCTATGGAAAAGAAGAGAATATCGTAATATGTATTTCATACTACGTATGCATGAAACGACCAATAAGAGAGCAACAATTTTTATCTTAACTTGTAAGTTCCGTGAGAATCTTGAGAATAAGAGTTTCTCAATTAAGTGCCGTCACGACTTATTCTCAAAATAGTTATTTAGTGTTTGCTATCTTAGAATGTTAGCGATGATCATGGATGATTCATCTAATGGGATTTTATAGAAAAACAAATGGAATTAAAACTGAGAGATTTAAGGGAAGAGGAAGACCAATTTGTTTTTTTTTTTTATGTCACATTCTATTTTTGTATCCATAGTTGGTCAATTATGATTATTTTGAGTCTGATATAATTGTGAATACAATATATACAAAACACTTAAAGAGATCAAGAGAGATATGATATAGATGTGACTGATTGATCTAGGACATTACATCCTAGATCTACTTAAAATTATAATGCCCAATTTGAGTTGCTAGATATTCTTAACAGATGTATGGCAACGAGCTCTCATAGTATGCTGGTCGCATATATTATTTGTTGATTTAAACTTTACAGAGAAGAGATAATTATATTTAGTCCATCATGGGCGAGTGGGGGATGCTGGGCTTTATGGGTTATGGGTGGCCGCCTATGTTGGGCTAACTCAGCCCAAGCCCATAGGTTGAACAATTACAAGTAATTGCCAGGCAATTACTTGCTTTTTTGAATGTGATAAAAAAGAATGTTCTCACGTTCTTTAGTTATTTCCTCAACGATGTTCTTCCTTATTGACAAAAGAGAACAAAAAGAAACACAGACGCCATTTTCTCCTCTCCCTAATGCAAGAACCATAGACCTACAGGGAGGACTCACTCTCTCGGGGCTGAGAAGGAAAACATATGGAAATCAAGGTATGTTCTGTTGCGTGATATACTTGTTTTGATCAGTGATACAAAATGTTTGTGGGCATGTTTTTCATGTTTAGTTTGTGTCGTTTTAGGAATCCATTTTCTACACTCATCAAGCGAGTCATGTCATCATGACTACTAAGAATAAAAGCTTGGTAGCTTGTCTATGGAATGTATGTATTAGCAAAAGTTGCCATTATTGTGAGACTAACAGAATTAAATAAGATTGAAATTGAGCATGCTTCCACTACATTCCCACTTTATTGCCTTCCAATAAGATTGAACGTGACTGATTAGCTTATTACTATGGTGACAATGAGCACATTCACTGATTAAAAAAAAATTGACTCTAATTCGAGATATTTGATTCTAACTTTGACTTAGCGTGTGATCTAAGCGTATCCCAAATGACAAATTTCCCTTATCATGTCGTTCATATAATTGAGGAGTCAATCTTAACTAATGTCTCGACCTAAAATTTAGCTAATAGATTACTAAGTTAATCAAATTGACTAACCTAGCTCGAGTTTTTCCCAACTCTATCAATTTGCAACTTAGGTTCAAGTAATTAACATGTAAAGGATTTTTAATTTGGATTCGCCACTAATCATTCAATGTAGTTTAATTAGATACCTAAATGAAATTGAGAGAGAACTATTTTATTTCTATGAACTAGAGATCAATGGGTATAGGGACTTGATTATGCTAATATTTCTAATAATGTCCTTTTGGTACCATTCTTTCATGAAAATCATTTAAAAAGGCAACTTGGATTATTTTTTAGACAAAAGTTCTAACAATGAAAATGTGATTACACGGGTGCACAGCCATTATTGAACACTCAATAATCAAACCCCTTAAAAAAACTGCAAGAATAAGGGTGAAATACGTACCGTAAGCATTTGCAATATTAAATAAAAATCACATGGGCAATCCTAATATAATTTCTAATTAACATGGAATCAAACAATATCTTTTGATTTTCTCTTTTTATATGAATGCAAAACTATACTACATGGGATGCATGAGATGCAATTAAACTATATGCAATATATTTTATTCTAAATGCACTGCCTTATGATAACATGCAAAGTAAAATAAAAAATCGCAGATGCAATCTACATGACATGCTATAATGGACATGGCAAAACTAGCGACATGCATTCAAGGTACATGACATACATATAATGATGCAACCTAAGTATAATGGACTAAATATGATGATGTATATGACATGATGATATTTTTGGTGTTTTTTTTTATAAATTTCGAAATTAAAGAATAGAGGAGGTAAAAGTTCATTCTCAAGAGAACAACATCTGACTTAAGAAATCGATTTTTTCAAAGTCCTAATTAATGCTATTTTAACATGCAAAGATAAAATGATGTACCCCTAGAACTATCTACATTTTTTTTAAAAAATTTTTATGAGAATTAATTAATTGGATAAACAAAGAAATTAAACAAAAAAAAAATTATTTTGCCTATATTGCACCTTTTAATTCCGAATTTCTGATTCAATTTGCATCATTTCTAGATAGTAGTGGACAGAAAGCAAATTTGATTCACATAATTCCCCATAAGTGGGCTAGAAAGTGAATTTGAATGTAGAATAACCATCGTTCCCAAATTCATAGGGCAGATATTGAAATTCTATTTTGCAAACTTATCACTTCGATCCTCAAGGAGAGGATATGATGTATAATTTCCATATGTTGGTGCAATCATACTTTTAAGTTGAAGTCAGAGTCCCCTATTGCACATATTCCTCTAGACAAGGTACATTGGGAGTAGGGGTGTTTCATGTCTAGGGTCGGTCAGGTCGCAAGTATGGGACTAGGGATTGGACCGGCTTGGAATTGGGACTGGCAGTCTGGTCCAATCCCGATTCAATTCACAGTGAGACCACTAACACTAGCTACTTATAGAAATCTAACCTTTGGATCTAATCTAACAACTTTTAATCTCAATATCCAATCTAAAACATATACATGGACTATCATACAAAACATCATATGAGTACTTATAATCATAAAATATGAAAAAAAGATTAAATTAGGAAGAAAAACATTTTAAAATAACTGAAACAGGATTATGCTCTTGCATCATTCTCCTCGAGTTGGAAAGAATCAAGCTTAAAGTGGGATTACACTTGTATTTCACTAAATCTAATCGAACAAAAAAATGAGTTTGGATAATATAGTCAAGACAAAACATAGATTGTGTCAAGAAAAAACACAAATTGAGTCAAGACAAAACATGATCGGAGACTGCATATCAAATAAACATGAACGGGAGGCTATGTTGGGAAGGCGAGACGCGAGTGTGAGTGAGAGGAGAGGAGTGTGTGTCGAGCAAAAGATGGGGAAAACTCGGTTAACTAGCTTTTCAAATTTTCTACTTTTTTTTTCTAATTGCGCGTGTTTGTATATATATATATATATATGATATATACATGGGTGTTCCGGTCCAAACGGTCCATCCGGTCCCATCCACCATGGGAGCGAACACTGAACCACCCCCTCAAGGATCAGACCAATCTAGCCGGTCTAATTTGATCCGATTTATTTGTTCACCCCCTAATTGGGAGCATACATTATAGGCATAATTAATTATTTAAATGCAAACAATCATGAAAATTATAAAAAAATAGATAAGATGCAATATTAACAAATAGGGAAATCAAATAACGTGTCTATTTATCTGTAAGGTATATTGCGTTATCTCTAACACAATACTACATTATCAATAAGGATCTACATCTTTCTAATATATGCACAATTATCCGCAAGAAATATCATTAGATATGCAAATATTTCCAATTTAGGCAACAAATATTTCAAATATTCTAGGGATAAAGATCATTACCTATTTTGCAGATTGGCTTGCAATTTCGAATGGAGAACCGATGGATTGCAGGACTACTCTCGGTTTCCACGGACTCACGGCAAAACCGGGAAGGCTTGGCTGGACTTGCGGGGGCTCACGGACGGTGGCAACTGTAGCTATGATGGCGGACGATCATCAGCGGAAAAGGGAACGAACAGCTGCAGAGATTGGGCTGAACAGAAGCATAAACTAATACCAAACAGTAGTAGAAACCATAATGAACAGCAGTAAAAAGGGGACCGAACAGCAGCAGAATCGCCTGGAAATGGCGAGCCACGAGCTTGCCTGTGGCAAGTGAGCCCAAGCTCGCTGGCCCACGTCATGGCTGGTCTTTGAGTTGTCTCACGTCACCATGGCCGACGGCCTGTAGAGAAAGAGGAGGAAGGAGGAGAAAAGGAAAAACAAAAAAGAGAAAATAAAATTTTGTATTTTAAGAAATTAAAAAATAAAATAAAAATTATAATGAAGAGTGCACGGATGAGAGTCAAATTTGATTTTCCATAACAAACGACACAAAATATTTTTCAAGTCATTTTCAGGTTTTAGCCAAATACCGAAAAACATTATCAGTTTCTTTATAGATGACTGTTGGAAAATATTTTCTAGAAACACCTAATTTTTTTAGAAAGGAACTGGGCCTCTACGTAGGAGAATCCTTGTAATAATGCATTTGAACTAGCTACGATATTAGGCCTTTTTAGTTTTCTGTTTACCATACACGGTGTACTGTAGCTTTTTGAGCAAAGAGACTAAAATCGCGTTTTGTCATAGTCTTTGACGGTTCAAATTATATATATATATATTGTATATATATTGTATCGAAGGTGTCCGGGCCGGTGTCCGTATAGGACGCGCACCTCGATTAATCCTCCCGGAGGGCTAGCACAGCATCTCACTGCCACAACCTTTCACTTAAATCACCAGTTCTAAGATTTAAATTCAAAACCTATCGTGAAAGGACCAGAGCACAAATCAGCTAGATCACCGATGGGTGGGTTAATAATATTGAAACCCGTACCATGCAATAACTTCTCATAATAGATTATACTAATAACCTTACACATATATTTGTCACATTATTAATTTGAATATCGTTTCTCTTAACCTTGCATATATCAATTCTTCCAGTGATTGAAACAACGGCTTCTTCTCCCCTGCTTTTTACAAGATCAGGGTCCATTGGCACTGTTCATCTTCCTCTTGGCGTGTATTAGAGAGCTTGATTAGGCTCGCGGTATGTCGAGTAACGGTAAATCGGTTACAAATTTCTCGCTCGAGTTTATTTAAATTTCCGATTTTCTGTTGAAGGGAAATTTCCCGAACGATGATATGTGAAGGGAAAGAGATACGAAGGAAGAGAAGTTGTACCCAAAGAAATTTTTTAAGTCTGAAAAAAAGATGAGAAAGTTAGTGCCAAATTTAATATCAAGCGATGTGGAACAGGCTCTCATTTGACAACTTGATTCCACCAAGTGTATCTCTGATTCGTTGCTTAACAGAAACGTAATTTGAGTGTCTAAGAAGTTGATATCCACTCAAATGATGGAAAGTTGATTTTTTGAAATCTCTGTTTCTTTGAAGCTTGGGGAAAATTACCAATTCAGTCCTAAACCTATTGTAATTGTGCCATTTCAGTCATAAACTTTTTTTTTTGGCCAAATCAGTCCTAAACCTTTGTAATTGTTCCATTTTAGTCAATCCGGTGAGTTTTGGCCGGCCGACGTTGACGTGGACGCCGGCCGGCCGGCGATAGAATATTTTAAAAAATTTTGAATTTTTTTTATTTTTATTTTTATTTTTATTCCTCTCAACCATCTCCTCCCTCAGCTGCTTGCCAGCCGGAGGCACGGCTGGCGAGGCCAAGCCTCCCCCGGCCATGGTAGGGCTCGGCCTTGCCTCGTCCAGCGACAGCGAGGCTCGAGGCGAGGCGGCGAAGGCGAGGATCGAGGTGAGGGGCGAGGCGAGGAGAGGCGAGGCAAGGTTGAGGTGAGGCTCGATGGCGAGGCCAATCCCCGCCATGGCCGGGGGAGGCTCGGGCTTGCGAGGTTGAGCCTCGCCTGGCCATGGCGGGGCTCGGCCTCGCCTTCGCCAGCGTCGCCTCGCCTAGCGACGATGAGGCCGTTCCTCACCATGGCCGGGGGAGGCTCGGCCTCGTCGGTCGTGCCTCCGGCCAGCAAGCAGCTGAGGGAGGGGATGGTTGGGAGGAATAAAAATAAAAATAAAAATTTCAAAAAATTCAAAAATTATGAAAATATTCTATCGTCGGCCGGCCGGTGTCCACATCAGCACCGGTCAGCCAAAACTCACTGGATGGATTAAAATGGAACAATTACAAAAGGTTTAGGACTGATTGGCAAAAAAAATAAAGTTTAGGACTGAATTGATAATTTTCCCTTGAAGCTTGAGCCGATTGAATTCAGACGATTGATGAGACTGTCACGATATGGGCTGATGGAAAGCAAATGGAGGCAGATATGTATTGCTTTCTCATATTAAACAAAATGAGTACAATCCTATACATAGGTCTAATTAATCAAGATAAGAAATATTTAGATAAGGAAAAAGACGATTCCCTTGTATAAATATTCCAGTAAATCAATTAAGGACAATCATATTAAATATATGATATTAATCAATGCTAATGGTTCGATGGTATCTTTCATATCATTCAGGCCAATAGTATCATGGAGACTTCGGTGTTATTCATGTTCATCAAATTCTTCGAGTCTGTTAGTTTTTTTCTTTTTAATTCTCTGCATTCTTGAAACTTGACGTTGTTGACTCCGTTTCAATATTTAAATTTAAATCACGTTTTCATCTAATAGTTTAAACTTTTAGAACCCTGACTGTCGTCTCACAAAATCTTTCAAGGCAAAATCCTTTCAATCCCTTGTTACCTCCCCTATCTCGCGTTTCCCTGCTTTAGTCTTAAATCAAAGTCCAGACATGCGCAAATCTTGATACAAAGTTAATAGAAGGTTGTGACAAAGAGAAAATTACAGGGCTAGTGGCTATGAATATCCGCACGATACTATAATGAACATTCAGCATAAATCTTATACATGGCATTTGATAATTCAATGGTATAGCTTATCCACTTCATTTCACATTACCACCTTCTACTAATTGCTAGTCTTATTTAATGCAAGAGGTCCACAACCACGTATTTTAGCTGACATTGAATTAACATTCCGAGCGTGACCCGATACACGTGAGCCCAACTCATATGTACCATTCCACAAGGTTAGCCTCATGTGGGACTCATAATCCAACGGTGCATGTGCATTAGCTCACATGTACCCTGCTAAAGTGCACTAGGATCATGCAATAGCGGCTCATAATAAATTCCCTACCCTTCATGCACTTAGGTAGTTTGCTTTTATTTCTTTCTCTCTCTTTTTTTTTTTCTAATGACAAACTTGAATTTTCCAGGTTGGAGCACTTCATTGGAAGGTTGGGGGATTTCCAACTAGAGGATCTAGCGGTCACTTATTTGAATCTCATCAAGCAAACTACTTTAAGTTAGAACCATTTAATAGAGTCAAAGATTTAGGTTTAACTAGTGATGGATCTTGTTGTAACAGATACGGAAGAACGAACACAGAATACGAGTATTTACGTGGTTCGATCACAAAGTGATCTACGTCCACGGGCGAGGGCAAGATTCAATTCCACTATAATCAAGAGAGAGAAAGGTTACAAAGCACACGGCTCACTTAACTCTCTCAAAACAAAGAAAAACTTACATGAGTGAAAAAAGCACTAACGCAGTATAAATAGTGCCCCTAAAAAAAATTCGGTCGGGGGCAACCCCCTGCGAGATACGTCGTACTCCATTGAGATTTATTCGCTTGCTACAAGTTGGGTCTATCGGCCCAACCCTTCGCGTTCACGAACTAAATCTCTATTTTCGGGTCGCACAAAAAAGCATCGGTATGTCAGGTCGGGTCTTCAACCGACCCAACCATAAAAATTTAATACATATGTAACAAATCTCCACCTTAGCTTGAATTCCCCAAAAACAATCAAGAAGTGAACACATTCTCCCAGCATCCCTAAGCCTACGTGAGCTAGCTCGGTGTAGGAAACAAGGGATGCAACGAAAAACATATCCACTTCAAGAAACAAAAGTAGAACTTTCATTCACCTCGCCACAAGCCCCCAAAAAGGGGCGAAATTCAACCAAGCATGCCAATCAAGTTCAAGCAATGCTTAAACTTGTTGGTGGGGACTGGCTTGGTCAACATATCAGCAGGATTGTCGGCGGTACCAATTTTCTTTACCATCATATTTCTCTCGGCAACTGCCTCTCGAATAAAGTGGTACCTGACTTCAATGTGCTTAGTCCTCTCATGATATGCTTGATTTTTAATCAAGTGTATAGCACTCTGATTGTCGCAAAAGACAGCTGAATTGTCTTCTTGCTGGAGCCCAAGTTCCTGAACAAGATTCCTTAACCAAATAGCTTCTTTCATTGCTTCTGCTGCTGCCATATACTCTGCCTCTGTAGTAGACAAAGCAACTGTCGACTGTAAGGTTGACCTCCAACTAATAGCCGAGCAGAAAGTGTGAAAAGATAGCCAGTCAAAGATCTCCTCTTGTCGAGATCACCTGCATAATCAGAATCCACAAATCCCACAACTGAGATACCGTTGGAACTATTTTATCAAACATTAGGCCCAACTCTGTGGATCCTTTAGATATCTAAGTATCCATTTCACTGCCTGCCAATGGACCTTTCCAGGATGCGCCATATATCTACTCACCACGCTAACTGCCTGCGCAATGTCGGGACGTATGCATACCATAACATACATAATGCTACCCACTGCACTGGAGTATGGGACACGAGACATCGCAGCTCCTCGACTTCTGATTGAGGTGACTGTAGAGCTGAGAGTCTAAAATGTGATGCTAATAGTGAACTGACAGGCTTAGCATTTTGCATGCCAATCTCTCAAGTACCTTCTCAATATAACTCCTCTGCGAGAGATATAACTTCCCAACTTTCTTGTCCCTCTTAATCTCCATTCCTAGATCTTCTTGGCAGGGCCCAGGTCTTTCATCTCGAACTCCTCACTGAGTCGTTTCTTCAAGATCAACACATCTGACATGTTCTTTGCAGCAATGAGCATGTCGTCCATGTATAAGAGAAGATACACGAAGGATCCATCTGAACCCTTCCAAGTAGACACAACTATCATAGCTGCTCCTATCATAACCGCTCCCTATCATAAAGCTGTCGAATCTCTTATACCACTGTCTTGGAGACTGCTTCAAACCATACAAGGATTTCTCAATTTACAAACGTGATCTTCCTTGCCTTCTACATAATAGCCCTCGGGTTGAGCCATATAAATAGTCTCATCAAGCTCGCCATGCAAAACGCAGTCTTAACATCAAGTTGTTCAAGCTCTAAGTCAAATTGAGCAACTATGGCCAGCAACACACGAATGGAAGTATGCTTTACCACAGGAGAAAACACTTCATCATAATCAATTCCCTCCTTCTGACTGTAGCCTTTAGCTACAAGCCGTGCCTTGCATCTAGCATTTTCAACACTGAATTCTTCCTTTTTCTTGAAGACCCATTTACACCCAATGCCCTATTTCCCTTAGGCAACGGCACCAAGTCCCAAGTCTGGTTCTTGTGAAGTGATTCAAGTTCCTCAACCATAGCAGCAGCCCATTTTTCTATTCTGTGCAAGTAATAGCTTCAGTATAGGTAGAAGGTTCCTGAATACCCATACATTCTGTGTCATAAGAGCATAAACCACCAGATCAGGAGAACCCATATTTCTGAGGAGGCCGAGTTTCCCTCCTTTCTTTGCCAGCTGCAATGCAATGGAATATGGTTGCTCCACTTGAGCTACAGCTTCGTCATTTGAACTTGAATCAACAGTAACGGTTTGCTCACCCAAATCATTCTGAGAGGGCTTTCTTGGAAGCTCCACCTCATTCGTATCATTCTCAAATTTTTCTGCAGACTCATCAACAGATTTACTCTGATCAAGTATAAGAATTTCATTAAAGTAACATCCCTACTAATAATGAACTTATGTGAATTCGGTTCCTGGCACCATAAACGATAACCTTTCACCCCATTAGCATACCAACAAAAATACATTTCCTTGCTCTAGGTTCTAACTTACCATTATTAACATGATAATAAGCAGGGTATCCGAAAAACTTTAAATTAGAATAGTCACAAGGCTTACCTGACCACATCTCGAAAGGAGTCTTGCATTCAATTGTTGTTGAAGGAGAGTGATTAACCAAATAACACCGCTCGTGTTAACAGCTTCAGCCCAAAAGCCCTTTTCCATGCCAGCATTAGAGAGCATGCATCTTGCTCTCTACAATAGTAT
>JAGVVM010002587.1:0-13644 GCA_019149425.1 Psidium friedrichsthalianum
AGACAAAGGAGGACCAAGCTAGGCTTGGCCTGAGGGGCCGGTTAACGAGAGAAACAGGGCATCAAATCCTTCAAGCCTCCTAAATCCACGGCCCCAACAGTAATCGAATCACAAGGTCATTAGAGTCGCCCGGAGTCTGGACGAGGGACTGAATACTAAGGCAGTTAGGAGTTACAAGGAGAGGGAGGCGAGGCCACGACTGCAACAGGGGGACAAAGCCACGGTGCAACCGGCGGACTACCCTTGAGAGAGCAGCGGAACGCGCGAGGAGAGATGAGGAGCCGAGAGGCTGAGAGCCAGAGGTGAGGGGGGAGAGGAGAAGTTGATAAAAACCTTTGAGCGGGAGCGGATCGAGAGCAAACCCGAGCACGGGCCGAGCAGATCGAGAGGGAGACTGAGAGGGCAGGCTAGGGGTTTTTCGCTTTTGGGTCGTACCGCCGCTGCCCAAACGAATGGGCACTACTCTCGTGTGTAAGCTTTGGAAATCGAGGGGGAGCGTTTTTAGCACAAGAACGAACCATTTGAAGTAAGCGTTTCACCATAACATGGCGGCTATAAATGCACATCCAAATACCAAAACTTATATACAGCTTGCAATTTTAATATTACACTTTCAAAACGTTCACTTTAGTGCTAGTTCGAGAAGAAAACAGTACATTTCAGTGCTAATTCGGCAAATGAATTATCTGGATGTTTCTATTTATTTATATCTTATGAGACAACCTTTTTACAAGTAGTGCTCAATTCGACATAGCTTGTGCCAGTGTAGAAATTGAAGAACGATGTCGCTTGATCTGATTGTTTGGTCGTTGGTCTCCAATGGAAATCCAGAAATTCAGTTTGCTCGTGATTCGCCGTCGTTGGTTGCTCGTGGAGTCGGCCTGTGTCGCTTGCTCGTCGTCGTTGGTCTATGATCGGTGTGGAAAAAAAAGTTTTTTTTGTTTTTTTTTGCTCCGCCGTTTTCCTCACTGTTAAGTTCAACTTCCTCATCTCGTGAGTTGTCGTCGTCGTCAGCTCGGCCGCGTTACCCCGCTCGTCGCTGTTTTGGCTTGTTCGCCGCCGTTCTCTCGCTCGCCACCAGTCGCTCGCTCCTATTTCATTCATCCCGAGGGTGTATGGTTGGGGCATTTCGAATTTATGGTTTGTAATTTGGGGTTTCAATTTTGGGGATTTAGGATTTATGTTTTGGGTGAATTTAGCTTCAACACAGTGTCGTTTGCTCTTTAAATTGCTAAGTCGGCTTCTATGACCCACATCATTCTCCACGTAGACTTCTAGTCAGAAGCCACATATGCTTTAACTGGAACTTAGCACTGAAGTGAACTGATTTTCAAAAACTTGATATAAAAGTGACACTTTTTGAAAGTTTTGGCCTAAAATACATGCTGTACACAAGTTTTGGATTTGCGATATACTTTAGCCTACACATCTTTACTTGCTCATTTCTACGCACATAGATGGCCTGGAGATATAACATTAATAAGACCGACGAAATTTCACCAGTAATTTGTACTTTTTTTTTTGGGTCAAAAAATTTGTACTTTAATATGGTGGTTACTTTTTAATGCAATTCCTTTCTCTTGAATTTGCTGAAATTAGAATAACTATTATCAGTGAATTTACAATATGTTTTTGTCAAATTGTGGAATAAGTTGAACATGTTGGCCCTCAATGCTGGAATAAGAATGCCAAAAAAATATATCAATATCATATAAATAGATCCGATTGTGTGGGTTTCTACCCGAAAATCGAAAATCGAACAGGTACCGTCTGCCGGTTCTAGCTTATTGGAGCCGGTATCCATGGGAACCACCCAAAACAAGACGATTGGGTCCGATCTGGTTTGAGTGGATCCCGACTTTTTTGCTCACCCCTAATTATGACTGTTTTCGTTTCCCCCATTTTCTTCCTCTTTTATTTATCTAATTGTGGACATAATATGAACAACAAATCTCAAAATAGTACGCCGGCAACACATTCGCTCCCACGTAATATTACATAAATTTTAAAATGAATGTATTCATGACGCACATTTCTCAAAAAATAATGTTCCTTCAAAAAGAATCTTAATTTGCTACATTTGCGACGCATATGTTTTAAATTATATTCATCCAATGTCACATTAACAGTAGATGAGAAAACCCACGTGACAAGCTACTCACCTTACTTGCACGTCCAATATGGAAATTTAGCTCCCTCATATTTTGAAAATTTGCCTAGAATTCCCATCTCACCTTAAGATTTTGTGATTAAAGATGGGGAAATGAGCAAATTCAATTTGTGTTAATTCAAATCCCATTTGTTTCTTCAAATCTGGTTCCCTACAACAAGGTCGTTTAAAGAGCCATCCACGTCAGATGAGTTGCTTGCCACGTTTATTCTACCTCAGCAATTTCACAGAATATTGGACCGAACCTAACGAAGGAGTAGATTTATCATGATTGTGTTGATTTGAGTTTTTTTTTTTACATAAAAATTAATTTGGAGACATGTCATGATGTCCTGTTTTGGAAATTTTGCAATGCGGATATTACAAAAGTTAATTCGGTGAAAATGGGTCACGAATGGTTTAGTTTGGATTTTTTGTGGTATTATCCATATATTACTCTAAAAAACTTAGTTTTTTTCACATTCATTTGAGTCCATTTTTATTTTAAATTTTAAAAAAAATTACTCTCTAGCGTAAGGTTGTCAATTCACGTTGGAAGAGTTGTGCACGCGTCATACCGGTTAAGGATATAACATAAACAAGTGGATCTAAATGCGAAATCTTTAATATCAAGTCAGAAATCCCAATCCCGATATAATAGTTTAAGAGCAAGTAACCCAAACACGACTCGCCTAACTTGTTTACCCCAAATAGGTCAAATGTTTAGAATATGCGCATAATCACAACGAATAACAAGTAAATGAGAAAAAAAGAATTCGAGACACAAATTCTTATCATGATTCACACTTAAATTAGGGCTATAACTAGCAAAGAGGATTCCGTTATACTTAGTACATCACAGATCTTTGTTACAACTCTCAATTACAATATGAAAAGGATTATATATAACAATAGCTATTTATTGACCCACATGTCCTATTATCGTGAGGAGTATGAACCATAACCCCAATAAATTTAGGTCGGTCCAAAAAATCACACATATGGCAGAGGCTAAAAAGTTGGATTCTTGTGTCCATGCAGATTATAAGTCCAAACACGAAAGCATTTGTTTTATTTCTCATATCAAAGTTTTGAAATCCAAACACAATATATTTGTTAAGCGGGTTGCCCGACACTCGTTCAACGTGTTTAAGGTATAAACTATAAATGTCTCATGCGTAAAATGTACGGAAAAACGTGTATAAACGTCTCTGCATCTGAATATTTTGTTTAAGATGAATGACATGTTGAACTGTGTAATGGATCATATTAACTAGACGTGGTGTAAATGGATCACGTTAAAAATTGCCAATCTCAACTCCAACTCAAATTTCGATTAAAAAAAAAAAACCTCCAACTCGAAATGACATGAGTAATGGATGACATGTTGAGGGTAAATTTAGTTTTTCCGACTCAAATTCACAAAATTGATGTGCTTAGTATGATTACTAGACAAAATTGATTAAATTTAAATATGAACAACAGAATTTTCAAATCAGTTTCTTCTTGGTTTAGATTATGACAGTATTCAGGTGTATTATAACTAATCTGAAAATATATTCCAACGATAATCCAAGATAATAATAAATTTTGTATCAGAGTTTACCTAAAAATTTAAAGATCTCAAATTTCCATACAATTTAAACCTTGAAAAAAACGATTTAACCTCAAATATTATAGGTGGTTTCTTTTTTATTTAATACGCATAATCAAATTAAATAAATAGTTCCGACCCAAAAAAATAAAAAACTAAATACATCGATTCACCCCGAGTTTTGCAACCCACTATAATCCAGTTCTTGAATGAGGGGGGAAACTTTTGTTTCCTTAAAACATCTCCATAACCCATAGAAAAACTGTCCCTAGCTTTGTTCTTAGACCTCAACATGAATCGTGTTTTGCTATTATTTTTTACTTTTGTTTTCCATTAATTGCTACATCTTTAAAATCACCGCGAAATGTGGGAGAGTCGTCACAACTTAGGAGAGCCACGGCTCAACTCCTCAGTGGCTTTGTGCAGCAAAATACATATGCAGTATTACACTAGACTATATCAGTTGGGGCAAAATTTCGGCTAGGGAAATGCCTATCTTTTTTACAAGTGCTTATTGTCTATCTCACATCACCAGGGATAAATGTGTGAACTTCGAGAAGAAACGCTCAGCTGACCTTCAGTGCAGTTACGGTCATCCATTGTCCCCCGTTTGCATCTTATGAAGCTTGTCCTAGCTAGTTGAAAAATTTAGAGCTTTACCAGGGGCAAGATTTTGCTTTCGGTTACAGTACCGCAGCACGATTTGCCATCAGTGGACCTGCTTCTTTAAAGTTCAAGATCTCGATCGGTAACTTTCTGCATATTTTGGCATGTAGGCAGCAGAACATTTATTGAATGTAGAGTCTTTCCAAGCAAATGTTCGCGATTATTCGAAGCTTATAGATGCCTATGCCAAAGGTATTATTAGCCTTGAAGATGCGGAGGTAATCCTCAAGAAGATGTATGAAAATGGTATTCTGCCGGACATTATCATGGCTACCATTGTCGTCCGCACGTATTGTAAGGCAGGGAGACTCGACCGAGCTGAGGAAGCATTTGAAACTTCAAGGAATCAAGGCTTCTGACCAGACATGAAGGTCTACAACTCGATGATCATGGCTTATGCGAATGCTGGCGAGCCACAGATGGGTGAGTCATTAATGAGAGATGTGGAGTCGAGAGACATGAAACACTCAGAGGAGAATTACATGGCATTGCTTAGGTCAATTGCCCAAAAGGCTGATGTCGCTGGTGCGGCAGAATCACTACTAGGATGCAGTTCGCTGGGTTCCAGCCAACTTTGGTGTCTTGCTCGTTGCTTGCTGAGGCATATGGGCAGGCAGGTGACCCGGATATGGCAGGAAACAATTTCGATTGCATGATGAAATTGGGACAAAAGCCTGATGAGGTCGAGCTCATAGCTGGATATGCCTTTTCTGTTCGCATGTAGCTGATGATTCCTGGTGGTAGGATCATATGGTGTCTAATGCAATTCGGGGACTAGAAGGAAGGAACTTTTCCTGTTCTTTTCAAATTCTCTTTCAGGGACTTCCGCTCCCCGTGTCTCGACCGGAACCCAGCCCCCTCGCCCCACAAGTGGCAGTGCAGCCCCTTCGCAGCCAACGGCTGCACTTCTGTTCCCCGTCCACCGTTTAGACCTCCTGTGATAGCCCAACCGCCGCCGTCACCCCCTTCCCCTCCGGTCCGACCCCCAATGCCACCAAGGCCGTTCTCTCAACCGCTGTCTCCACCAATACCACAAGTAACCCCAGAATCCACCATCGCTCCTAAACTCGAAGACCAACCCTAATGGCGGATCGTCCGCATCCTCGCCACCAAGACAATCTTCAGCAGTGCCCTAAACTCTTCCTACCTCTCCCCAAGTTCAAAAGCCGTCCGAGGCGACATTCCCACCGCAATTACTAATTCCTGCAGCCCCCGTAGCTACCACTGCTTCTCAGCCGACAACACCAACTCCGGCAAGCCCTCAACCAAAAGCCCCGTCCTTGCCTCTGTTGCCTTTGCCCAAACCTTCATCTCGTGGCCTTTCCTGCCCGTTCAGGAGAGGAAACAGTGGCTGAACATCAACCTTCTCTGTCGGCTCCTGAGCCGCCTAACGAAACATTGCCACAACCCTCTTCTCCAGCTTGGAAGGCAATTCTGCAGCAGCTCCCAGAATCGGCATCTTTGCCTCCACGGCTTACTCAAAGGAGTTTGTGGCAAACTCCCATTTCTCAACCGCCATTGGAACCTCTACCAAAAGCAGAAATCAAAGATGAAAGTATCTCCGGGCCTGGAAATGACTATGCCATCAAGGCTCCAGCAAAGCGGGATGCAACAACAATGCAGGTAGCTCCTCTCGCCACAAGCACAACTGCTAACATAGCCAAGATTGAGCCAACAGCCCAGCCGAAGAGACTCGATCCCATGAGTATCAGAAGAAGCCAAGGAAACGAAGAACGGCGACAAACAATTCCTGAAACTAGAAAGGATTATAAGCCAGGACAGCGAGGAAACGCTCCAGGGGACTCCAACAGCAGGATCAAGGCTAGATACGCAAACCAAAGAGCCACCAACTGCTGCATGACCAGGAGCGAGCAGAATCAGAAGCAGAAGCAACTCCCGGCTCTCGTGGAAAGCACCCCAAAGCTCTCAAAAGCACACAATTTCCTAAAGGAGGACACGTGGTTAGTGAGTCTCATAACAAACCTGTGTTCAAGTCCCTACCCAAAAGAGGGGAAGAGATAACGAAGCTAGTTCACAAGTCGACAACGGGCAAACAAAGAAGACTACGGATGATAAGCCGATCAGTATAACAACCATGGCAGGCGAGAACAGGGGGCCTTGATGCAGTTAACTTCGGAGTCGGCCAAAAAGGAGGGGTCGATTCCCATCCAATTCATGTAGAAAGTTTACAATTCAGCTGCAGAAAGTATGCTGACTAGCATGCTATGAGGTAACTGGGAGTTGCATCATGTCCTTGTTCATGCCTAAGGTTCTTGCAGTTATGCTCTGGATTTAGGTGCTGCCACATCTTACATGAATTGGATATATTTATGTCTTCACTGCTTGAATTTCATTGCAGGATGGTCATCCACCCCTTGGATGGTCAAATACACTGCATACCTTGTCTTGCCTATGTTGCTGGTTTTTACTCAGTACACGTCTGTCCAAATCATGCAGTCATCTCAGGTTAGTCATTTAGTTGGTCACTTCCTTCGATGTAAGTTGATATGTGAAGCACAATTGCACAAGATATTTTCTTCTTTCATTCATTATTCTTGTATGCTTTCAGAAGCTCTCCGTATGTTGGCATGGATGATACATGTGCTGCTAGACTAGTGCGTCACATAATGCAGCAAACAAGATGTCCTTGTTGCATGGATTGGTGAGGGTTTAAGTCTACATCTAAGGACATAGGGCATCATATGTTGCAACAAAGCAAGATGGCTTTGTTGCATGGATTGGTGAAGGTCTAAGTCTACATCCGAGGATAGGATAGGTCCCATGCATCTGTAACAAGATACATCTATAGGACCAAATATTCAACATGAGGAAAATTTTAATCTCGGACGTGAATCTTTCGATCCTTTCAACAGATAGACTCCATCCGCCTTCCAATCCCCCGCCACCCCTTCCCCGGCCAAAAAAAAAAAAACAATAAAGATCCTTCTTCCCCCCTCTTGAACATTCACATACAGTCAGACATCACTTTCACTAGCACATACAATCTCGATTCATATATTATTGGGTGTAGACTTTTGCTGAATGTCTTCAACAGTCTTTGTCATGTCTTGCTTTTCTGTGCAGTCTCTTTTTGCATTTGCACTGGCACTAAATCCGCCTGTTATTCCTCTATGCATAATACATTGGAGCAGATGACCAAATGTCCAGTAAGAATTTAGGACCGGTTCTGGGAATAGATTATCAATAAGTCTGTTGGCTATGCTTTGACAGTTTGCAAGTAGAGTTTGACATGACAAACGGATTGACTCTTTTTTATGATTGTCAGAGCAATGATCCAAGCATGAAGAGTTCCCAAGCGATTACAAAATTCCTACATCTAATGATTGGATATTTTCCTCTTTATGTTCCTTCTGGCGTAAGCCTTTATTGGTGAGTGCATTGTGATGATCTTCTGAGTTGTGATTAAGATAAATCTTCTCTCAAGCCTGTTACCTTGCTATAATGTTCTGCGTTGCTTTCTGTGACTATTTATTCCGGCAAGGATCGCTTTCTTTGTTTTCAGGTGCATCTATTCGCAGGCTGACAAACAACATATTGAGCACTGCACAACAAGTATGGCTTCAAAAGTTAGGTGGTGCGGAAAATCTGCTCAAACAAGTCAGCAACAACACAATTGAACTAGATGAAACTCAAAATCAAAGAGTGCATCCGAGTTTATCTCTATCAAGAAGGTTGAAGAAAAGGAAAATTTGACTGTGGAGGGACCCCGCCCTGGTGCAATTTTTGGTTTCTGTGAGACTTACTGCCCATTAATGAACATACTGGAGTCAATTCTAGATTGCCGAACTTTCTATTTGTTTGCTCTTCGCCAGTTTCAAGCAAATAAAGGAGCAAGAGGAGAGGAGGCGGTGGGAGAGAGAACAGCAAAAGAAAGACGCAACAGTAGCTGTGAAAGAAATTCCAGCAGCAGATGAAAGGCATGAAAAAGAAACTAGTGTGCCGAAGGTAAATAATGAGACTAGACCAGCATCGGTGGGTAAGAGCACTGAGATATGCGAATAGTACTTATCATTCGTCAAATGTTGGAGGCGTCGTCAATGGCAACCTTTCGAGTCCTGAACTGCAGGAAGATGAGAATGCATCACCTGCTAGGTCGGACAAGGTGCTGCTGTCACAAATAATGATGTCGAAAGGAATGATAACTAGAAAGTAGATGAAAGCATGGCAAAGGTAATGATACCTTAAATTGTAGAACTGTTCATCCTTTTACCCATTTCCGACATGCTGTTTGATGACCTACATGGGCGATGTGATTATATGAGGGAACACGGTCTAAATTACAGGGAGCAGTCAAAGCATTCGACTGAGTTGCGTAAGTTCCTCAATGACACAGACACGACCATAAAAGAGGAGTCAAGGGAAAGAAGACATGTTGCGGTAACTGTGTCGGCTCTTCCTTGAGGACACTGACTTAAAGAGAGAGGAGCCAGTGTGAAGGCAAAGAAGCCATCTAGCCAATTAATAATACTTACTAAGTCCAGGAGACTGGGATACTCTTATCTCGGACTGATGGGGAAAAACATGAAGCCCCTTGAAGTAGCATACTGGCTCGAAGATGGCATTTCGTTTCATTGCACTTGCGACAGCCTCTTCTGTGAAGTTCTCATTAAAATTTTCTGGCCGTGTGCAGCTATAACAAGAGCCAGAGTGAAAGATATGCCATGTGTGATGCCCGACACCTAAGAGACTTTTCTCCTCCCCTCTTCCACTCAGTTCCGAAGAGTACTAGGACCAATTCAGTTGTTTTTCATGTTAAGTATATTTTCCCAAGTGGAAGTGTACCCTTTGTATTCTTTGTACAAAAGCAGGATGTGGCTAGCAAGGATTGTCACACGTATTGTGACTTAATATGAACAGAGGCTGGAAGTTTGAGCTCATTGAACTTGAATTTATGAGATTAAGGTCCACTTGTTTTACAAAAAAAAAAAGAATGATTTGAAAAATAATCGTTTGTATCTTTCATGAATAGTATTTTTTTGTTCACGAAAATATTTGGATATAATTCATTGGTAGTAAAAATATTCTTTATTGATTAATTATTTCGAACGACAGGGGCGATATTTTTAGAAAATACTATATAAATTATTTAATTTTCATGGAACAAATAAAGCCTAAATAAATATAAAACAATCTTCGGAGGGAATCACTGTGGTCTTGTGCATGGGGAGTTTTTTTTCCTTAGACAATGTCCCTTTGATTAAGACAAGTTTAAAATGATCACCCATCTTCTAATTAAGCCCAAGCTGTGTCTTTTAGCAGAAATGGTTCGTCATCTTCTCCAAGACAGCAGAATAACGTTGACCTGCCAACCGTACAAAACTTCCAATGCTTGCTTTAGCAGGAAACCGTGTCATGCTTGGTCGTCCTGTTTACTTTCTTAATCTTTTTTTAAAAGTTTCGAGTGCAGTGCCTTGGCGTGTACGTAGGGTGTCGTCTCAATCCTTGGAGAAGGAATTTCCGAAAACGTGATCATGTCGAAACGGGAACAGAGAAAAGTGGCATATTCCACTCTTTCTTCGCCCCAATCAATTAGCTTTTCGTCGAAACTTTTTTTTTTTTTTTTATTCTAGCCACGAAAGCTCCATCGCCGTCGTTCTATTGATTTCCTCTCCAAAAACACACGAGACGGGAAAGGAAGCCTCGCATCGAGAATGCTTCCGAGGACCGAAGCGCCGGAGTTCGTAAGCGCGCAGAATTAAGTTCTATTTCCCCTTAGATGAATATAGGAAGAATGTGCCCGCATGTGTCTTGGGACCATGAGGCAGCAATGATATGCAGAGGCCAGCCAGCGCCACAAGATACGATAACGAAGGATGCGTGTAGTAGTTTAACCTTAAGGCCTTTACCAGTTGAATTGTTCTTCCTTCATTTTCTGTGCATCTCGGATAATAATAACAACAACAACAACACGTTACTTGCTGTGTTATCCATAAGCTCTGCAACAGCTCCGAATTCTGGAGTTGCCTTGTCCCCATGGACGGGACAACCTGTGAAGAAAGCTCGGTCGGCTGATCAAAGCCCTTTGCCTCTTCGTATGGTTTGAGGATTCCGACTGAGTCTTACATTGCTCGTTCAGCCTTATATTATCTTATGGCGTGCATCCATTGTCCTCATGTGTGGAAACTTTCTTATTCCTCTAACGACGGGCAGGAATTTTTTTTTTTTTTTGAACGCGAGAAGAAATAGCGAGCAAAGGTCTCGTCGAAGAACCGTGACGAAAAGATTGCTTCTTTTTCTCTTCCAATTTTGGCGACTTCCGTGTTAGAAAATCCAATCAAAAAGCTCAAACCGATGGGCGAAGGGATTCAAGCGTCCGCACCGCATGTCTTATGATTTCCATTTTCAGTATCTTATGATGCAGCCCCTATTGGAGGAGTAATATAACCAATAGAAAGTGAATCCACAGTAGACAAGAGACTCGTACACAGCCGTTCGAGGGTCCACTTCACAAGTGATTTCTTAATCCATTTCCGTAGTCGCAGCATCAACCCTAATCATCCATTTCCATCGTCCTGATACTAATTAAGGTTAATCATTGACGAGGAAAGGAAACGCGGACACTGGCCCCACGGCAAGTGCCTTTCAGTTTCACGATCCAAAGAACAATTCAAGACCTGGGCACTTTGTGTCCCCTAATGTTTCTGCTCGAAGAGAAGCAAAAATGGCAGACAGATCCGTCGCGAAAGAAAAAGAAGGGAGGAGGAGGAGGCTCTTAATTAAGCTGCTGGTCATATAAGCAAGGACATAATTGCCTGGTGCCTCACGCTAATCACAGCTTACTAAGCTTATCAGCTTAGCATGCCTAATGATTGAGCTGGACGATGGACAACATCTGGTCATGTTTCTTGTTTTTCTCCCAAAAATCTCCATTACGTGGCTTAATATCTTCCCTTAAATGGCTTGGTAAGTGGAGCTCTTCCACAATGATTTTGTCTTCTTATCTTTTTTGGTTAATGACGCAGGTGACCCCCGGACTTTGCCCCAATGTACAATGTAGTTCTCGAGCTTTCAATTTGTTCAATTTGGCCCATGTACTCTAGCCCAATATACAATACCGTCCTTGAACTTTTAGCTCACTCAATGTGGTCCCTGAAATTTTTTGTAAATGCTCAAACTAGTCCCCATAAGAAAATAACCAATGCCATCCTCTCATAATTTGAGCTCAAGGACGACGTTGAACATTTCTATTTAGTTTAGGGACTGTTTGAACATGTATCAAAAGCGCATGGACCGTACCGAATAAATTAAAAATTTAGAGGCCACATCGAACAAATTAAAAGTTCAGGGATCATATTGCACATTAAATTACCATTCAAGAACTACTCGTGTCATTTTACCTATCTTTTTAACCCGAGGTTTGGCGTCGATGAAAGTGTCTTGCTTGTTTCGAGAACACATGTTTTCCCTAACAGACTGTCAAGCAACGAATTCAGCAATCATAAGTTTCGATACCTCCTTTTATCAGACAGAAGATCCTGGCCAGATTGTCGATCTGGTCACGAGGTGCAGTGCATATGCCCCGATGAGATGATTGCGTGTTCCTTAGACGAGACCGTGTTGTTTCCTCGGCTAACGGCAATCGATCGACCTGATTCAGCACGTGAAGACTTCGGCACGGTCAAAAGGGCAAGCGGTTTCGAGTTTGATTGCGAGCGATCCACGTTATCGGATGCCCGTGCACTTAAGGTTCTACGTATGGAAGAGTGTTAAGATTTGAAACCCAGTTCTGTGCCGTTCTCCCCGACGGCTTGAGCTTAGATCGCTTTCGGGGGGTCTTGGTGCACCAGGGACGAAGACATTGATTGATCGGACGTGTTTATAGTAATGTGCTGCCATCAAAATTCCAACTATTCTTCTGCTCGCCCTATTCATGGAGGAATATCTTAACAGGCACTCCAGAAGTTTTAGTGCAGCGAGAGATTGAGAGTGCGTTGACAAGACGGAAGATGCGGTTGACATGTGAGAGCTTAATTAGCTACCATGCTTTTCTTGTATTCTAACATCTTGAACGTCGTAAACTTCGCTTGATTAGGTAATTTTCAGAAGGCTCTGTCCGAAGAAATCTCTCTAGAAAGTAAATATTTTTTACACGTCACTATCGGACGATCGCCGTATAAAGGACTCCACTACGTAGCCAACTCCACACACGCACATACGTCACTTATCGAATTGTGAAATCGGGCATTCATTTCCTGGAGGATTAGTGATCATGGATCTGCTAATTATGTTCAATGCGACGAGATGATGAAAGCATGTTTTGTCCGGTGGTAATGATATGTTCGATTTCGTGCTATTCCGGAATCATAGGATTGCCAAAGTACATTTGTTGGATTTTTGAAATGGGTATTATCTGAGAAAGTACTGTCATTTTTTCTTTTTTTTTGGTTACGTGGACTTTTTACTTTAATTGTCGGTGCGGGCATTTCGTAAATTGGTCTTGTAGCAGTTTAGGGTTGAAGCTGTTACTGGGATCTTTTTTTCTTTTTTAATAGTAAATTTATAGTTAAATGATTCATTACCCTTTTTCACAGTATATTCGTCTCGCGAAAAATGAGTTATTTAAAAAATATTTTTCAAAAAATGTTAGAGACAATCAGGAATTTTCAAAACTGCGTGTAAATCTTCCTTGATTGTTCATATCTTGATTCTTCTATAAAGCATATAAATAAGTCGATGTACTCTTCATTATATACATCGAAGGATACAAAAATTCATACAATTGGCGTTGCCGCATTATTATTGTTATTTTTGCCTTCAATCTTAATCTGTAGCTAGTGTTCCTCAAATAGCGTTCACTCTATTCTGGCTGTGACACTAGGTTGGTCGATTTCTGATCCAGACTGGTGGTCTCGATTCCCTCAGAACCAAGGAAAGACCGGTAGTCCCAATTCTTAATTTTCGGAACCAAAGATCGCACCGACGGTCTCGGATACCGGTCGAGTCCGGTTCTTCAGTGGTTCTATTGGAACGGTAACATGACCAAAAAAAAAAAACAAGCCATAATTTGATGGATGAAGCAAATGATAGTGGGCACATGACATCAATCAGACCGTTGGATTGGTTCTCTTTCCTTGTACACGTTTGGATTGGTTCTTTCTCCATGTTTGTTGCAAAAATTTCCATTTCCTACTATCATAATTTGCCAATAAAAATTCGATCGATCCAATCCCTATGTCCCTTCGAAATCGAGAATGGAACTAATCTGATCACCTGG
>JAGVVM010002588.1:0-30672 GCA_019149425.1 Psidium friedrichsthalianum
TTCTAAATTCTTGGTATTTTTTAATTTTAGGCAACAAATCAAAACACATCCACAGATAATGTATGATTCTTTTGAAAATATCTTCCGATTCGAATTAGATAACGAATTGGATCCAGGAATCAAATATAATGGTTAAGATCAGATATCTCGATCCCCACACCATCAAAAAACAAATCTCTAGGTCGAGATTAGTCCAAACTCACACGTTGTCAATAGGGAATCACCCCTTTACTTCGAAGGATTTCTACTACTATAAAATATGCTCAAGATATCAAGAATTCGAAAAGGCAAATGTCAAATATTGCAATGCCAGTAAAGGATTTTTTTTTTTGCCTAACCGAAATATCATCTGAAATCCACTCATTTGAAATAAGAAATAAATCTTCAACAAGTTGAAATTATACCTTATCTTCGGAAGTTTGCTTTTTCTTTTCAAATGATCAAGTTGGACCAATCAGCCGAGTACTCTCATGGATAACTCGGTGAATGAGGACTGATTATCTAATTTGACAAGATTATCTAATTCGCACTTCACATAACCTTGTTGATCGGGCTAATTTGACAAGCTCGTGTAATTGCAATGCCAAAGGGGATATAGAAGCTTGATGAATGACTGAAGCTTTCGTGCAAGAAACTCTTTGACAAACACGACGATATTGTCCTCACAGAATTGATGAATATCCTGCACTAAAAATCTGATGAAGAGATCCAAAACAGAGTCAGACACCTGAAATAGCTGCTGAACTTTGCATGGACAACAACTAAATATGTGCCTATGCAACGCTTCAATACACGACAAATGGTCGCTCGGACTCACACCAAATCAGCAAGTAAAGCACTTCGAACTGCCAACAAGGGACACTCCGAACAGCTGCCACAGCAGAAACGAGTCTGGCTGTCGGGAACTTCTGGACGTCGTAGTGCTCAGGACAGTAGCGGCACTGGGCTTTAACTAGCGTAGGCAGCAGACGTGAGAATGAGCACCCCGGCTGGAGGGATGCCGAACGAGTGGCACTGTTTGGATGGAGCTTCGTGAACCTTTGAGAATCTCTCCTCTTCTTTTCTCTCGGAAACTGTCAAGTGTGCGTGGAGCAATTTTTTTTTCTCTCATGAACTTGCTCCCTTTTTCACGTGTTTCTCTTTTTTAACTTCTTGAGTAATGTTCGCTGTGTCCTCCGTCAATATGAGCAAAAGCCTGCTTTTATAGGAGATATCAAGAATTGACTCTAAATTAGCACATGAAGGATTTCATGTGGGTCTTCGTGAATATCCCCTTTTTCTTGACTAGATTCATTTTACTATGTGCGCAACTCTTTTTGATCCTTCCTTCTTTGCCTTGGATGAGCAGAATAATAGACGATTTCGATCAAGTCTATTCCATTGTGCGCACCTTTCCGATACTCTTTCCTTTTCTTGAAAAAAAAAATTACCAACGTGAAAGAAATTATCTCTCATTAGCAGCACTCCATTGATTCCTTTCTCCATGCTTCAGTTGATGGATATTCTTTGTACAAGTCCAAGCCGTGATTCTTGACTTTTCAGCATCCCAATCTGCAAAATCTCCTCTCCCATGAAGGCATATTATCCTCCTTCCAAGACAACACCCAGAGGCAGACACCGATTCTCCATAGAATTGAGATTCAAATTCAAAAATAATTTTTATACGAAGGAAGTGCAAATCTTGGTCATGGGTTTAATAATTCCATTTCATGAGCCAAGTCCAAAACCCCACATGCACCAACCCAAATATTTCAATGAAGCTCAGAATATTCGGCCACCGGTCCGAATAATGCAAACTCAATGCATGAAGCATTTTTTTTTGTTGTGAGATTTAATTCTCATTTTTGTGCAATATAATCAAAAAATAAAATTTAGGGGTCAACAGGCCCCACCGTTCACACTGACAGAGCCAGTGTGGAAAAACTCTGCACAAACTAACAAAACCCTCACGATCCAAAACCACAAATCAAAAATCACAAAGAGCCTTCACAAGCTCATAATAAGACATGGCTAATTTCTCCTTCCTTTTCGACACCAACGACCCCGCGGTGGACGACCTCATTTCCATAACAAGGACCTCTGCATCATCAAGCAACTCACCTCCATCGACAGTTCCTCCTTGTTGACACCTACATTTTAATTTTTTTCCTTTCTCGTTTATATTGCACAAAAATGAGAATTAATTCTCACAAAAAATATCTCCTCATGCATCGCATTTTATTTTTCTTTGGCATTGCATTTTGCATTAATGGTGAGAAGTTGAGCTTAATTGGACAGGTGATTGGACTAGAGCATATGCCAAAATTCAACTAAGGCTAAGAGAGATGTGACGAAAATTTGATGGGAATTTGGGCTTGAGTTGAGCTTAATTCATCCCACTAAATTTAATTATTAAAAGGGCATTTTATTAAAGTTTATTAATCGCAAAAGGCCAAAGTTAAATCCCGCATCATCAGAGTTTGTCCTAGGTTTTCACTAAATAAACATCTCTAGGTCACATAATAGAAGGAGGCCAATTTACTATTGAATACAGGGCATATTGGAGGCCACGTTAGAGACATACACGGCTAGAGAGCTTCATGTTGGGATCTTCACGGCAACGCGTAGAGGAAAAGAGGCGCATGGTTTCATTCGGGGAGCACCTACCATGCGAATGAGTCCACGAACCAAGTGGTGGCACATCACAGAAGAGACACAAATTGACAATACAGAGAGAGCTCCACGCAGAAAAAATCAACTCGAAGAGGGAGTGTGTTTTTTCTCTGATTTGCCTTTTTCTATTGGCAGATTTTAATGCTTGTTGAGTCCACACTAACAGCTATGGTTATTCTTTTCTTTTGCTCATCTGGTCGGGAATCTTCTTCAGAATACGTATTGAGAGACATACGTGAGATCTAAGGGAGAGAGGGTGTCATGGCGGAGTCCTTACATGGCAAAGTCATCAGCCACCTCATCGCCGATGCCCGCACCTTTGACACTATTGTTGCTCCTCTATTGACTTGTCCAACGAGGTTACCATCCAGCTCGAGAAAAGCATAGAGAAGAGATGTTGAGAAAAATCGTGCTACTGTTGGTGTCCGCCGTTGCTGCTGTTCGGTGCCTAGAGCCCTCACTGTTCCGTCCCTGAGTTTGCTGTTATTTGAGGACGATTTCGATGCAATTTGGTGTCTGGATCCCTCGCTGTTCAGTAGTCAAAACTGTAGTTGTTGGGTGCTCAATCCTTGCTGTCCAAGTCAGTTTCGTCACGGTCTTCACCGCTGAATCAAGGCTGGTTTCACCACTGTTTTGCTGCAGGTTTAGGCTGGATTCTCATCGTTTCGCCGCTGCTTGGGGTCAGTTTTCGTTGGTTCACATTGAATCCCTGCTATTCAGTGCTCGAATTTACCGCTGTTCAGGGCTTGTTTCGCCGCTGTTCGCTCCAAAAAAAGGGCAGCTATTTACCCGATTTCACTTAATTCTCAATGCAGGTTTTTGGCTCATTGTCCAGGGTAAATTACCTTATTGTTCTTGTGCAATTTCCCAATCATTCGGCGCTGATTTTTAGCTGAACTTGTCCTAAAAATTGTCGTTGCAAGAAATCTCAACAGAAGCACAAATCTGCCCTTGCCAAAGTTCTTTGCCTGGGTGATTTTCCCTTGGTCGAGCCGATTTTCTAATTCGATTTTGGCAACATTATCTTGAATTAGGTAACGAATCTCTATCCCTTAATACTTGTTTTGAATATCTCGCTTAGATTGGTTGAGCGACATTATCCTTGATTATCTGATTAATATTTTCATGTTAAGGATAAGAAGCATGCTTGATTGGATAATATCAGACTTATCATGGATAATCTATTGCTTTGAATGTTTATCTCTAGCATGTGAGTTGGTTGGGACGTTTACCTGATGGTTAGCTAATCTTTTCTCTTGTGAATTGTCTGAGCTTATTTGACTTATGGATGAGATTGAGATTCGATTGGATAATTATCTAAATTTCTTTTGAGAATTATCTAAATTGGTTTCCAATCTTTAAAGATAATTTTCTCAAGTTAGAATTGAGCTTTGGAGGAGGAAAGTGGTCCCCACTCTCACAATTTCGATCACCCCTCTCTCATTTTCTGAAAAATCAAAGAAAAGGAAAAACATTTTTTAAGGCAAGTTTGATTGTCTATCTTTGTCATGTTTGTTTGATTGCTTGATTGCTATAAGTTTGCACATCTATAAGATGTAATCCTTAGTGGATAGCGCCATTTGCCCTTCGTAATTCGGCACCTACCCTAGCTTGGTTGAAAATTTCATGCATTTTATACTATAGTCTAAAGCCAAATATTTTTTTATAATATTCATTGAGTATAGTACATGCTCCCTTGTCCCTCGTACATGTGTTTTGTGGATGGCCCTCCAACTTCACCTCAAAGTACGACGTCATCTGCACAAATGAAAATTATCCGTCTCATCTCATAATTTTTAAGACTGGATCGACAAATTTCATTTAAATTCACCATCCGACCCCACCTTAGGGTACGACATGAATAAATTCCTTTCCGATCCTAAAATTTGTGTACGAAGCGAATTCATCGAAAAGTTCGAATCTAAGTTGTACGATACTCAACGTTTATTATACGTTTATTTGACTTTTTTTTCATAAAAAAATTCACAAAAAGAACATCAAATCATGGTCTAAAATGGAATTAAATGTCAAGATACCTTTTAATATAAAATTAGACTTTGAGTGATCAATTTCTTAATTTATATTAATTGTTATCAACCTTCGGATCATCTTTCATTTTTCCTTTTATTTAATCCGAAAATCCTAAAAAATGTCATTCATGTGCATTTCATATATGGTCGATTATGCATAATTTATGTCATCACATCATGCATATTTACCATGTCATTATATGTCATTCATGCATTTTTATTCATGTTATATAGTTAGATTTGCATCCTTCGTATATCATAACTTTTAAATTTAACTCATGTTTTTTATGTATTGAAACTCTTATCATGTCAATTTTTTTCGAAAATTAGCATGCGTGGTTCATTCATGTTATTTTGTATATCATTTAATTAGAATCCACATTCTTCTTGCATTAAAATTTGATTTTTTCCAAAGTTATTGTGCTTGTCATATAGTTTGTCTGAACATCATGTAATCAAGTTTGCATTCATATAGTTAGGCTTTGCATTTGCATGTTGCATTTATTGAAATAAAAACACCTAAAAAATACCTTTGCACCTTGCCTTGTAAACCAAATCAATTGGATTTGCCAATTCAAGAAAACTTCATAAAAATGGTACCGAAAGGGTGTTAATTGAAAAAATTAGCATAATCAAATCCTCGAAATTAAATCTCTGGTTTGCAGAAAATAAAGTATTCTCCCAATGCTTTATTTAGGTATCCAATCTACCTACCAAAAAAGATTAGTGGCGACTCCAAAACTTAAAATAATTTAAACATGAACCTAAGTTGCAAATTGGTAGAGCTTGGGAGAGCTCGCACTAGGTTAGTTAATTTATTTAATTAATCTAGTAATCCATTAACCTAAAATTCCCTAATTTTTAGGTCGCGACACTCCTTCACTGCCGACAACTCCCTCTTACGCTTCCACCTCAAGTCTCGTTTCCGCAATTTCAAATCTTATGCTCTCTTCAAACTCCAAACCACTCTTCAGAGCTCAGCCAATCGCAAGACAGAGTTGATGCTCAACAGAGACACTCAACCAAAATTGTAAGTGAAGTGGGGAAATGGGCACAATGTGTTCGCTTCCAATTCGTGGATTCATCCGTGAAGGATGCAATTTTCTCACCACTGAAGCAGAATCTAAAGTATGATTAAGTCTGTTCATCGTCATGGCCCCGCTGGCCTAGGGCAAGGCAGCCCTCCTCCCCTGGGCCAGCCAGTCGTGGCTGGCGAGGGTCGCCAGTGACCCTCGCAGACCAAGGCATAAAAAGTAAAATAAAAAATAAAAACATCAAAATATAATAAAAAATTAGAAAATATTTCAAAAAATATTTATAAAAAAATTAAATAAAATCCACATGTCACTGAAAAAGAAATAAAAAAATTAATAAAAAGTCACATAGTAATATATTTATCTAATTTACCGAAACTGACACTCAAGTAAATGATTTCCTCTGATGTGGCACTCAATTGAGTGAAAAAAATTACAGCACTCAAGTGAGCATTGTACAAAAATTATAACACTCGTAATATATTTATCCCAGAGAAAATTATTTGTGGGCCAAAACCTAGTTCATCCTAGCCTCCATCGTTCGGGAGGCGACAGCCTTGCCATTGTGATTGTGCATGCTCTAGTTGTTTTCAAAAAAATGAAAGAGACAAGAAAAGGTTTATTTGATTGGACACACTATTTCAGGTTGTTAGATCTAGTCATGGCCACGGTTCCAGAACCGCTGATTTTGGTTCATGAATCGGTGGTTTCTGTTCAAAATTTGGAGAAACCGGAACCTTAAGTGGCAGTTCCGATTTCAATTCCAAACCGATTTTAGTTGAAAATCGAAAATGCAATTATGTAACTGTCGATTTCGATTACGATTTTTGAGTTTAAAAATTAAATTATAATGAATTTGTAATCAAATTATCAAATAATGAATTATACAATATTATAAGATAATAAATTATGAAATAATGTATAATCAAATAAAAATTATAATCAAATTTAGGGGGAGAAAAGGGAGGGGAGGGGGTTTGAACATAATGAATTATCGTTAAGTGCCTATATATTTTCTTGGGAATAGAAGAATTAAAGCTCATGTAATTCCCCTATCTCTTATTATCTATATTAAGTCTTTGTTCAATCATCAACACAAATTTGAGTCTCTACTGATTCAGAGCTAATCTTGAACGTCGTTCATTCAAAAGATTGTCTTCAGCACTAAATGCTTGTTCTACTGCAACTGTTAAATGAGGAATTACTAAAATTTGTTTTGCAATTAAAACAAGAATTGAATATCAAATGGAATGTCTCTTCGACCAATCCAATATTGTGAAACTTATGCTGCCTTGAAATTAATCAAACTCAAAAGAAAGGTTAGATGGCTCTCCATTTCAAAATTACTTCTTATTGCTTACTTTTACTTTTTTTGCCTATACAAAAAAGGTCAGTACTCTTTACTAATTTTACTTATGTTCCCACTTTGTAAGTCACTAGATTGAGAAAATCCACATCCACTATCACCTAGATTATATGTTCTACAAAATTCATTATATAATTCTATTATTACTTTTTTAACCCTTGTTTGTATAGTTCTAGTATTTACCTCATCAATTAAACATAAACATTCATAATACATATTCAAATAATGACCTAACTATCTAATTTACAACATAGAGTAAAAACACAAGCAACTAAATAAATAATAAGAATTTCCTCATAATAATGTAGCCATTTTGTTCGCATTGTTCTAATAGTATCACTTAATTTCTCATCATTTTTATTTTCTTCAAAAACTCCAATAATATTAATATATTCTATTAAAAATAAATGCGTAGTATGATAATAAACACCGAACAAAATATAAATTGCATTATTAAAAATTTTTAAAATATCTAAAAAAAAATTCAACTATCCTATTCTTATGGGTATAAATTAATTTGATTTATATTATCTGAAATAAATGCACATAATAAATATTTATAAGTAAAAGATTCATTAAGGAACTCGTAAGTAGAATTCCAATGATTTGAAACATCTATTGGGAATCTTTTTGGTTTTTTTTATTTGCTCTACAAAATTTTAATCATTCTTTCATTATTTGGAAATGTCTCCATAAAAATTGAATTGCTATTTTTATTGGGTTGAGAAAAATATCAAGAATTTTTAAACCATCTTGTACATATAAATTTAAAACATGACAAGCACATTTGACGCGACCTTGTAAAAAATGAAGTTTTCTCAGGCTAATGGATTATTAGGTTTATCAAATGGCAAACCTAATACAAACTCTCCCAAACCCTACCAATTCACAACTTTGGTTTATATTGATGTTCAAATAGTTTGGAGTCGTCACTAATCATTCTTGGTAGATTAACTAGAAATCTAAGTAGGATATCGGGAGAAATACCTTACTTTTACGAACTAGAGATTAAAGGATTCAGGGACTTGATTATACTAGTTAATTAAAACTAATGCCCTTTCGGTACCTTGAATTTCATGAAATATCCTAAGTCAGCAACCCAGGCTTAATTTACTTTTAAGTTCAAGTGGGGGGTTTTTTTTTTTGTATTTTCACTTTTTTTAAATGGGGTGCATGAATGATATGAATGCAATAACAATGAATCAATAATAAAGATGCAATGCAAAATAATAAGCAACATGCAGATAATTATGCATTCGATTAGACTAAACATGCAAAAGACATGGCAAATAAATGCAACATGGACATGTAACATACGAAACGCGTGAAAATAGGCATGATGTATGCAAAAATAATGATTTTTTTAAAAATATGGAAGGCAATGCATAAGTGACACACGAAGACTATGGGTATGAATAACATTTGATATGCAAGCATGGCATATGAAAATATGCGAATATATAACACACGATTACGACATGGACATGCAAATATGCAAAACATAAGTATGCAACATGTGCATGAGTATGCATGACATGGGATATGCGAACATGCGATGAGACATGAGACATACATGAGATATGCGAGCATGCGAGGATGACATGGGATATGCGAGCATGCAAGGATAATGTAATGAGCAGAATTTTTTGTATTTTTTTAGAATTTTTCGAATTCTTTTAGGATATGCGTGATAGTTTCTTATCTTGATTTTCATTTCAAGTTTCCAATAAGATAAGCTTTCTAAGATGCTTATCTTTTCTAAAATTCAACTAGATATGGTTTCTAAGAAACCATATCTTACTAAAACTTTCAAAATTTTTTATGGAATTTCAAACAAGATAAGGTAATATCCAAAACAAATATGATAATCCAACCAAATCAAATAAATATCCAAAACACGAGAAAAAATTCTACGATGCAATCCATGGACATTCTCTTGAATTTTTTTCGAAAAATTTCTACTTCCTTAAACCCAAGAATTAATTTGAGAGGATAGCGAATTGGATCTAAATGGTTATAGATCGAATTGGCTAACTTTCCCTTTTTATTGATCCGAAAAAATCGTATCCATATGGTCACGGATAGAACATGTTCGGGTTTGGGTTTAGGATTTTTTAATTCAAAAAATTTATGTCAAGTTTGGCCTCAGGAGTTAAGCACCAAAAATCAGATTTTTTTTTGTGTTAAAAATTTTGATTTCTTTCGTTTTCGATTGCAAATCATATGTGTCATTGAATCATCAAAACATATATGCAAGTTTCCAATCAAACAAGCATTGATTCACAATCAAAAGTCTAGCGAATTATCTCTACGCTCCCGCAAAAATCTACACAAATTAGTGATCATGAACATGCAAAAACAGCTACGAATTGGACCAAACAGCATATAACAGTGCAGGTGACATTAAAACAGCATCAAAACAGCATGCTTTTTTTCACCACAAATCAGCGACGGATTGATCTTACTAAGGGTAAAAGAAATTATCTTGATTTGTCTAAAAAACTGCATGCGTGCAAGCTGGAATTTTGCTCTAAATACAGCACTGTTTCACTTCATTTATGGCAAAAATCGTCCCGAGTCCACTGAAATCCGGAGTAGCTGTTTGGTCTCCCATGCAACAACTGGGTCTTCGGTGCAGCAGTCAAAAAAGGACGTGGACTGAACGGTGAGATGCTTCTAGCTTTGGCACAGCAACTGAAAATTCTCCTTCTCTTCCTTCTAGCTTGTAGACGTCCCTCCAGAACCTACAAAAGAAAGTCAACACTTTCTCTTTTGTCTCTCTTTTTTCCGTGAGAAAGAAGCCAGTCCTTCTCCTCTCTCTTTTGTTCTTGATTTTCTCTCGTGTGTCTCTCTATTTTTTTTTTCTCTAAAAATATGAACCCCCACCAACCTTGAGCTATGGCTTGCTTATATAGAACCTAAATTACTAGTCCTAGTAAGAGTGGGATTTATTTTGAGCCATAGAATTAGTAATCCTAACTAGATTAGGATTTACTTTGAGCCATTAGATCATTAGAGCCTACATCCACCGAAACTCTATCTAGATAGGATACCAAAATTATTAAAACTCTTGAATTATTTTAAAATTTGGAGAGTCCATCCAATCCCCGATGCTTACTCTTGTCCTTGGTCAAAATCTAAAATGCAACATGTGAATAATTAAATTAAATATGCTATGCTTAAAAACTAATTAATTATTTTTGGCGAGAACTAAAACTAATTCTCATTTTTTTTATGTAAACAAATGTTTTAAAAAAAAGTCAAAATTTAGGTGTCAACAACATCTAACGTGAAAAAATTATCTGCCAAAAACGGGTTTATACATCTTTTTTACTTCAACAATTGGAGCAGTATTTGCTGCAGTATTACCAAAACCATTGAAAAAATGTTATTAAGTAAATAATATTCTTCTAAAGTTACCTAATCAATCTACAAATATTATTTGCATTATGTATATCATCAAAAACTCTAAACGCAATAACTCTTTTTTGAATATCACAATCATCATCTATCCAATGACATGTTATATCAATATAAGAATTAACTTGCCAATGATCATTCCAAATATCGCTACCTATATGCACACATCCATTAAAATTCATAAAAAAACATTAAAAATTTTTTTTTTTTTATAAAGATTTTTAATTTCGCGTTTAAGTATATTTCTAGGAACAGATTTTGCTTGTGAAACACATGCATTTTGTATAAATTGATTAAAACCAAATCTATCGGCAAAAATAAATGATAAATATTCAATAGAAATAATTTACACAATTCTTCTTATAATTTTTTCATTAAAACGAAATAAAAAAAGAAGGTTAGAATTGGCGCACCTAGAAATTTGTTGTTTCTTGGTGTCAATTTCCGCTTTGATTGGATGTTTCGCCTTAAGATACGGATTAATATTCCATATCCTTATTCTCGGTACATTTGTATCTTTTTTCACAATGTTATCAATTTTTTCAATCTTTGTTAAGTAGTCGCATAGGTTGGATGTAATCTCCCGCTTTTTTGTTGTTGATATATTCTTCGTATCTGTAGGAAGGATGAAACTCTTTTGCATATAGACTTGCTCCATATTAGGAAAAAAATATTGATTTCATCATCTACATCAATCCTCAATCTGCATAATCATGAGGATCAAGAGGATAATCAGATTTCCGCATTGTGCTCTTGCCTTTACCACTAGCTCTACTTTCACTTGCCTTTTTTTCAATATACAAAAAAATATATGGTATAATGCAAAATATAGGGTATGAAAAAAGAATTTGAAAAAGGAAATTATTAAAGGAGATAGTAATAAAGAAAATAAGAAATTAAATACCGAGAACATAATTGAAAGTGAGAGAGAATTGAGAAAATTGAGATGAAGAGAGAATTTGTGTGGAAAAATGAAAGATGGAAGGGATATTATAAATTTTTAACATATATTAAGAATATATATTTATGAAGAGCAACAGTTCCTCGAGTTTGAACCATTGGTTTCGAGCCGGTTCTGGCCTGGTTCCAAATTTTAAGGAATCGAACCATGATCTTATGCCACGAGCCTGTTCCAATTTCGAACCGCGCGCCAGTCAACAAGTAGGTTCGGGTTTGACCGGGGCCCCCCTATTGCGAGCGCAAACCGGTCCATGGCCATGATTCGTTGGATTGCGCAAATAAAATGAAACCCGCCCCTCCTCTACGGCATAGCCCAACGGATGCACCGTCGATTTCACTTTCAATAAATCCCATTTTGGTAGGCCTAAGCCCAAGAAAAATATTTAACTTTAGGTTTAGTTTCAATTCTACTACCCCGAACATTTCTTTTGGCTTAAAAAACGCCTCAATCTTTAGGTGTAGTCCAAATTTGTCCTCAACTTTTTGTTCAAAATATATATACATTCTTCCACTTTAGTTCTAGTCCAAAATTTGTGCAAACTTTTTTTTATCTAAAATAAATCGTTCAACTTTAATTCTAATACCAAATTTGCCTCTGTTAGTCCTTCATCTAAAATCGCCATTACTCATCCCTAACTTCCATAATTTCATAAAAAAACGGTTTGGTTTTTGGAGGTTATTTTTTATTTCATTTTTAATAATGTGGATTTGTTATTGATGTTGAAATGACATGTCAAACAACTACTGGAATTTTTGGACAGAGGATGGAGGCAAATTGAGATGAAACTGAAGTTGGTGATTTTGTCATAAATAAAAAGAGTTTGAGCAAAATTAGATTTGACCAAAGTATGAGATTCTTTTAAAAGGTTCGGAGCAAATTATGACTGGACATAATAATGTTGGATTTTTTTGTTAAAGAATTAGGCCCATTTTGATAATCTATTATATCATTCTTGAACTTGATGCTTGGATGATAGAACCGAGTAGCATGAAAACTCCACGGCTTATATAGCTCTTAGCGGTCGCCCGCTATCCTAACTAACATAATGAATCGAAACTAGCCACATCCTCACGGATCAATCAGGCCATTTAGGCGGCTATGCATGAACATAAATTTTCCGAGATCTAGATATGAATAATGTATAGGTAACCAAGCAAACGAATGGAAAGGGCGATAATAGAAGTGGGGTAAAAGAAACTGCGATAGAAAGCAACCATAGTACAAAATCCCCGAAGGATGGGATTGACTAAGTGGTTAAGCGCTTAGTTTGACTCAACAAATCATGTGTTCAAATGAAGACACCGCCCACTTGTATTACCTCAGAGCAGGCCACAACCTGCATCCCACCAGGGAGCCATCCACCAGTGGAGCCGTATCGGATTTACATGGATGGACGAATTGTGTGCATCCACGACAAGTACTCGAGCGGATAGGTTCGAGAATCTCAGTATGGCTAGTCGGGAGCGGCTCTTAATTAGGAAAAGGGTTGTTAGGGACTGGTAAGGCACGTCTGTTAATGACATGTTGGGCCACGGACCTCTCGAATACCGTCAACGGGCGGTGTCTCAAGAGCCCTAAGTTGCTATCCCCACTTGATATGGGTCTTTTGAACTCCTTGAAAGCCCATCGAGACACAAGTTTTACCCCAAAACGAGATTTTGCAGCAAGGAGTGATCCATGCTCATATGGCACTACCATAGCATGCATGCTATGAATAGTTAAAAATATATCTCGAGTTTGAGCATGAAGCGAAATCTAAATTTAGAATCGTGCAAACAAAATAGAGAAGTAATATATTGTCAGATTAATATTCAGATTTCGTGGATTTTGTATCGGACGAAATCTATTTTTGACACCCAACGGATGTCTTCTTTTGAGTTGTTGCAGCCGGCCAAGGAAAGTAGAAAAGCAAGTTGACTTTGTTGACTGCATTCTGCTGGACTCTTTTTTTTTCCTGGTCGAATGCTGGGCTCTTTGGCAAATTCATTCTGTTGGGACTCCTGGCAAAGTGGGCTCCATGCACGTATAGATGTACTTTTCGTGATCAACATGGGCAGTAGTTGATCAACGTGGACATCATCGTGGACGTTTTCTTCTTGGGAGATATCGAGAAGTCTTTGGGTGTTCTTGCTGAGAAATTTTTATAGTAAGAATTTGTGTATCATTCCTTCGTGAAATTGAGAGAATATTTCTTGAGGAATTACGTGCTAAATACTATATGAGTTATTGAATGTAATTGGGGCTGAAAAATACTAAAAGTATTTGAGTGACTCGAGTATAGTTTGGTAATTTTCATGTATCACTTGTTCCATAGCAGAATTCGTTGCTGCTCTCCCCATGGATGTAGGTTTTTACGACCAAACCACATATATCTAGTGTCCGATTTGTTTTCTTGTTTTGTCTATTTATTGTTCGATTGCTTTTTTCGCGTAACATGAATCGAGTAAGATATGCACAGTACATGGCGCACACAATGTGGCTTATATAATAGAATAGAATAGGATAGAATCAGATCACAATAAAATAAATAAAAAGATGCAAGGTAAATCCCAGATCGACAGATGGCGAATCATTTGCATTTGGCGGTGTAGAAAACAGGACTTATGCCAACTCTTAGTTACGTGCGCAAATGTGCTCCCTAACCCTAGCAGGAAGCCTCTTTTAGGGATGGTTGAAAAGCCCCGAAAACATTTCGGGATGATATATTGATCCCAAATTTTGAAAAAAGTTCCCCAATTGATTGTGTAAAGTCTAGTGCCTATGACTATGACTAGGATAGATGCAGCTCAATTTTAAAAGAGAGAAAGAGAACTACTGATAGACCTTGCTATAGTAGATTCTTAAATAATGAGCTCAGAAGAGGAATGGGAATGCTTTTATAATATCAAGGATCAAGAAGAGAGCTTAAATTTCAGCTTGAGCGGGGGAATCGGCCATGTCCCAACAAGATGGGATCTGATGGATGGGAAGGAAGAAAAAGAAGAGCGGAAGGCAGCAAGCAACGGACCAGGGAAGAAAAAAGAAAGAAAGAAAAAGAGAGAGAGAGAGAGAGTCGGCACGATCGTCATCCAGTTTAAACAAATGATGGGCTCTGGAGATTTCTCGTGGCCAGGATCGGTTGCTTCATGACGCCCTTTGAGTCGTCTCATAAGACTCCACACATCGAGGCGCTGCGGTGTGAATCAACGAGAGCTGATTCAACGAGATGGGGTGAGTGCTACGGGAGGTGTATAAATGGTGCAAGTGTTGGATTAGTACCTCCATTTGTATGGATTACGTACTAGAGAATGACATAGAAAGCTTCCGTCCGTCTAAGCCCCGAGCTTTTGGGCGAATAGGGCTAACTATTTCCCCGAACCTCTATTTGATTTGTAAATAGCAGTGTAAGGATGTAATAAAAATATGTATCTTGTTAATTTGGTGGGTAAGCGATGGGGTTTTGTAAAACAAGCCTTAAGCAATGACCTCTTGAAAGATAAGAGAATTGATGAAGCTGATGTTGTGGAAAACGAGGGGATCGTGTGCGATAGCTCCATGCCGCGAGAAGATGATAAATCTTTAATCGATCCGATGATCACATCTGTCTCCGCTTGATTCTTTCTAAGATATAGAAGGAAAACGTGATGACAAACAAAGCTTAAAGCATGCAAAGGGAAAGCAAGTTTGTTTGCATGCATGCAAAGGGAAAGAAGTTGATTGGCCAAGGTGGGCCCTTGAGTCCTTTTCATGTTGACGACGACCCCTTTTGATTTCGAACTATACCTTGATTCCAAAGAAACAAAAAAAAGAAAAAAAGAAAAGAAAACATGAGCATCGCCTAGTGATGTTAAGTTTCTTAACTACTAAATTTCATTTAATTACAAAATACTTGTCGAAAATTAGATGTTGGATGTTCAAACAAGTTTAGCATTGCATTGAAAAAATTGTCTAGAGGTGCAAGCTAAATTTGGTTTAATTTAAACAAAAATAATGGCTAAATTGAAAAAAAAAATTAGGACTAATTGATCATCGTACATTATGTTTAAAACTGTTTGGACAATTTTTCCTAATGAAAGCCATTCAACAAGATGGTGTGAGAGTTGGGGAGGTATACAGACAGTTCAAGAGTTGATTAGTACTCTCATTAGTACACGATTATGTATACTACGTATGCCATTGAAACTTCCGAATGTGGAAAGCCCACGAGCTTTCAATGGATAGAAGAAACAGCATCGCCGGACTTCTTTCAACTAGTAAATAACAATATAAGAGTAGTATGCGAAACTTGTCATTGACATTTAAATGGGTATCTCATTAATTTTTGGTATCGTAACAACCTCTTGAAAGTCGAGAGAATTGATGAAGCAAAGATCATGGGCCTAGCTAATTTTAATGGAAGATAAACGTGAAACGAGGTAATTGCGTTGCAATAGTTTCCTGCTGGCTACGAGATGATAATCTTAATCGATCCGATAGTCGTGTGTGTCTTTGGTCATTCATTTTGTGTACAGGTACATAATGAAAGGACTTGTTACGCGCAAGACATATTGGCAGCTGGATCTGAAAGAGGGGCAGAGAAAATGCCCCAACTCAATGCTCTGCACAGATAAATAAATGAATGAAAAGATCGCGAAAACTGGAATAGAAACAAGAACGTGTGATGACAACTAAAGCTTACGTTCAATGCAAAGAAACATCAATGCCCCCATTCACATTTCTCTGTGGCTGTCTGAAGCAAGTTGATTGGCCATGGAAGGCCGTCCAAGTCCATAATATTAGGTTTTTGGTTTGGGTAGAGAAGGGGAATCTTGGGTTTCGTGTCAATGAGCTCAAATGAAGCTTCCACGGATCATAATCTCCCGTTTGGAGACGGCACATTGGACTCGAACCAGAGGCAGCGGTTTTGTGTCGTTTTCTCGAGAAAGGCGTGCGGTTCTTAGAGATGTGACCGCTTAGAAGGAGGAATGCAGGTCTTTCTTTCTCGGGAAAATTTGTCTAGAAGGCCTAAGTGGCGGGGGAGGGGGGTGGAAGGCAAGTAGATCGAAATAACTTAGAAGGATCACGGTTGTTAAAGATGTGACTACTTAGAAAAAAGAAATCTAGGTTTTTCTCAAGAAAAATCGTCCAAAAAAATTTTAAACCTTTTAATTGTGTCAATTGAGTCATAAATATTTGCACATTATATTAATTGAGTCCAACTAGCCAATTTTAAATAAAATTTAATTTTTAAGCTTTTATTAATTTTCTATGTTTTGTTTTGTTTTGTTTTATTTCTTTTTTGCTTTCTCCAGCTTCCTACTATTCGTTAGGCCTCATGCATGGCCGGCAATCGGCCAAAGGCACTATTGGCGAGGGTTGCACTCTCGCTGACGCAAGCGAGGTCACAATCGTAGGGATCTGGGAGAGAGTATCTTGCTAGCCTTGGGCAAGGCTTGCCATATCAACGATTTTTGCCCAAAATTGACTAAGGAGACTCAATTGATAACATCCGAAAATGTTTATGACGCGTTAACAAAAATAAAAGATTTATGATTGAATTGAAAAAAATATAATAAATTTAAGACATTTTAGACTATTTTTCTGTCCTTGTCGAAAATGATCAATCCCTCCTTAATTGGTGATTAGGGCGAAAACCATTTAGTGATCTATCTTTCTCTTTTGTTTCTAAATGGATCTCCTAACATGGGAAATCCCTAACATTCCCTAATATTGAGGGGAAAAAATTGGGCGGGAAGCGATTCAAAATTTTTCAAACTCAAAAAAGTTCCCACCTAATGTTTTCCCTCATGTTAGGAAAATGTTAGGGAATTCCCATGTTAGGGGATCCAAATCCGTCTTTTACATAAAAGCAATTTTATCTTTTGGGAGCATCATTGACAGTACCTCCCATTAATTATATCTATGATGCTACCGTTTACTTGTCTCGTTTCGTTTCAGAACATGAGGGTCGGACTACATCTTGTTGGCAATGAATCGCAGCAAACTGATCAAATAAGCACCTTCGTTTATCGAAATAAATTATTTGAAAATATTTTTTTAAAATTGATCACTCACACTACTACAAAAATGAATGAATGGAGAACATTTTAATTATCCACTAATGAAATATTTTCGATTAATTAGTTATTTTAAGTCATATAAGCGATCTATTTCCGGAGAGAAATATTTTATGAATCATTTGTTTTTCACGAAATAAACAAAGCCTAAACGTGCAAAAGGCAAAGATGTTTAGGTTAGCACGGAGCCAACGTTGGTTAGATAATACTTCCGAGACAGAATGTACGGGTGCGCTACGTGTGTGTGTATATATATGCTTCGCCTTTGGAGCAAAATACAGGCAACCACCAGAGGCCACTCGATACTTAGCAGTTTTTGGGATTCTTACCCTCCTCATTCTTCTTCTTCAGAAGCCAAAAAGAATGGCGGGGGATTGCCATCCTCTGTTGGGAGGAGGCAGGAGAGAGAGGAGATACAGCCATGGATTCTCTCCAGCTCAGATTCAAGCTCTTGCCGCCATATGTGAAACCCTAGTCCCTTCTCTCTCGCTTGACTCCATCAACCCAAAACTCCCCCTTGATGATCAGGCTCTGCATGGCTTCTACAGCGCTTCTGGGTCTGAGCCTCCTCTTCCCGATGAGGTGAAATGATCTCTCTCAATTTTTCATTAGGGGAAAATTAGGAAAAGAGAAGGAAGTAATTACAGCTCCTTTTTCTTTTCATATTCCATGCTGCATATAACTTGAATTATTGTTATAATTCGGCGCACAATCATAATAAAAATATACCATTAAAGCGAGAAAGGAAAATCAAGACAAAAAATTTTTATCCTAGTTAGTCCTTAAATTAGGACTACGTCGAACAAATGATTCCATTAGAATTAGTGTATCGCACCTCTCATTACATGCTTTAGTTACAAGAAAAAAAAAGGATAATATAGATATAGCAATAGCTATTAATAGACCTCCGTACTTTCTGTTGATGGGGAGTATAAATTACATCCCAATGATTATAATATTTTTTATCGCCCCATCATTTTAGGTTGGCAGAATTTTTTTTAACCTATTTTTTCAGTTTTTTTCTGACGTGAGTCCGACAGATTTGATCATACAAAGTACCGACGCGAAAAAAAGAAAAAAGAACTAAAGTCGCCGTTGGCTTTATCTCTATGATCATGTTGCTTGAGCCTTGAAAACACACAGGATCCCACAACCCCCCCCCCCCCCCCCCCCCCCCCAAAAAAAAAGGACCCGCACATTGGCAGTACATAACATTATAATGTTACATTGTCGTCATGCGCGTCACGCCGCCGCTCACAACTGCCGAGTGAAGGTCGGCGGACCGTCGCGTGGCAGACATTGCTAGAAGGACGTTTGCTGAAAATTAAGTAAATAAACATCTTTATAAAGATTTGTCATTAGATGTAACCGTACATTACCCTTCCAACAAATGTTCTGATTCCTTCCATGGCAATGGAGAGCAGGTTGCAGAGCTTTTGACGAAGAGGGCTCAAGGCCAAGTCGTGGCGATGGTGAGCATAGTGCTGAAGATGCTGTCCTCCAGGCTGGGCACGCTCGTGCTGTGCTGGGGCTCGTGCTTGGCTCCGACATGGCCATTCATCCTCAGCTTCTCCGAAATGCCGGTGGGGAGCAGAGAGAGAGTTCTCATGAACTGGTCGAGACAGACGTTCGTGGTTCCCCTGAGGGTTGTCTTCGTGATCATCAAAGTCTACTGCCTTTTCATCTTCTACTCTCGGGTAAGGTCACTACAAATTTCAAATCGCCATCATTTTGGGAACTATATTTGAATTGAATAAAGGGGTACAATTTTATTGTTCCGTGCTAAAGAAATACAGCTATTTTTTCCATGCTCGCGGACTTTAATAAGTGATGGTAAAAATAGTGATCGATGACTTTTATATGAAATTAATACGTTGTATTGAGTTATCGCTTCTTACATGAAATTATGAACTTTAGTTTCAAAAAAATTGAACTTTTTCCATCTATTACATTATGAAGTAGTCATAGTTATCGTCACTCATTTGAGTTGGTCATCAATGTTTATTTGATTACTTTTATTTGACAATTTTTTCAATTGGGTTATTTGATTGCCATGTAATTCAAATAAGTTAGTAATATCATATAGCGATTGTTAAATTACACATAGATATCGATTTAATTCTCCTCTTCTTCTTCTTCTTCTTCGATCTTCCTCCTTGTTTTCTCTTGCAGACAGATGAAAACTCGAGCAACCCAGCATGGGAAGCAATCGGGTACCAAGTGGGACCAGAGAGAAACCTAACAAGCAAGAGAGGCCTCTTCAAAGAGGCCTCGTGGAAACCGTGCACGAAACCGACTCATCCCTCATTCAATCCCTCACCCAGAAGGGACTCGAAGTTGCTCAAATTCCGCAGCACAACGCCCTCAGGATTAAATGCGACGTTGTTGTCATAGGCTCTGGCTGCGGCGGAGGCGTCGCGGCCGCGGTCCTCGCGCGTGCGGGCCAAAAGGTGGTGGTTCTCGAAAAGGGCAATTACTTCGTCCCACAGGATTACTCGTCCCTGGAAGGGCCGTCGCTGGATCAGCTGTATGAATCCGGCGCTCTGCTCTCCACTGTCGACGGGAAGATCGTGGTCCTCGCCGGCTCCACCGTGGGAGGTGGGTCCGCCGTAAACTGGTCGGCTTGCTTCAGGACCCCAAGCCATGTCCTGAAGGAATGGTCGGTGGATCACAAGATAAGGCTTTTCGGAACACCTGACTATGAGTCCGCTATGGATGCTGTGTGCGAGAAGATTGGCGTCACTCAGAAATGTGAACAGGAAGGATTTCAGAATCAGATTCTGAGGAAGGGTGCGAGAGTCTTGGCTTGAAAGTCGAAGATGTCGCTAGGAATTCATCGGAGGGTCATTTCTGTGGATCTTGCTGTTATGGGTGCAGGACAGGGGACAAGAAGGGGACCGATTCAACGTGGTTGGTCGAAGCAGTCGAAAACAGAGCGGTCATCTTGACGGGTTGCAAAGCCAAGGAGCTCATTCTGGAAAATACCCAACATGGAGAAAAAACCAAAAAATGCTCAGGAGTGATTGCATCGTCTGTCCTCAACAAGGAGATTACAAGGGAGCTTCGCATCGAGGCTAAAGTGACGATCGCCGCATGCAGTGCGGTCTCAACACCGCCATTGCTGATCTCAAGCGGCCTGAGGAACCCAAACATCGGGAGGAACCTGCATTTGCACCCGTGCGCTTTTGCCTGGGGCTATTTCCCAGAGAATCTGACCGGATCAAAGGCAAAGTGTACGAAGGGGGAATCATCACTTCGCTCAACAAGGTTGTCTCGGAAACCGGTGCCCCTGTCCCGGCGATTATAAAACTCCTTCTCTCGGGCCCGGCCTATATTCTGCCTTATGTCCTTGGACTTCGGGCGATGACATGAAGGAAAGGATGAGAAAGTATTCGAGGACTGCCCATCTCTTCACACTGGTCCGAGACAAGGGCTCAGGGGAAGTTAGAGAGGAGGGGAAAATCGTCTACAACCTAAGCGAATTCGACAAGGAGAACATGAAAGTCGGGCTGAGGCAAGCTCTGAGGATACTGATTGCTGCGGGCGCCGAGGAAGTGGGTACGCACAGGAGCGATGGGCAGAGGATGAAATGCAAAGGGACTAAGGAAGAAGACATCGAAGAGTTCTTGAATGGCATTGTGATCAGTGGAGGGCCCACATCGAGGGAAGAGCTGTGGAACTTGTACTGCTGTGCACATCCCATGGGAAGCTGCAGGATCGGGGCTAGTGAGAGAGATGGCGTGGTGGATGAGAGCGGCGAGAGCTGGGAAGCTAAGGGCTTGTTTATCTGTGATGGGAGCTTGATGCCTACTGCAATTGGGCTTAACCCCATGATCACCATTCAGTCCACTGCATATTGCATTGCCAAGAAGATTGCAGAGTCCTTGAGCAGTAAAGAAGACGACCTCTGAACTATGGCCGAGCTCAATTATTCATATGCTGCATCTACTTCTCGCTGTTGAATACCAGAATCTGTCACTTGCTAAATCCAAATGAATCGTGATGTAAGATAAATCAGGTCCGGTGAAAGCTATGTCCACTTCATCTTTCTAGTTTCTGTTTATGCTTTGCTTTTTAGCAGTACCTGTACTCCTTCCTGCCAAAGGCGTCACCGTCTTCGTTACTATATTCTGAAGCTTTCCTAAAGGCAATTGTGACTCAGCATGTTTAGCGTTTCGGCATCACAGCAAACTAGGTGGGAGTTGGATGGTAGTTTAGTTAACAGTCGAGTGCAAATCGAGCAGCCTAGATAAATTCCCTGCTTGTGAAATGAGTAATGATAAGTAGCCTGAGCAAAACTAGGAAGACCAGATAAAGAAATCCGCACTTTGAATCTTGAAATAACTTCACTGTACAAGTACTCATCTTCTAATATCACAGGGGCTGGACTTGGGGGTGATCTAATTGGATCAACAGCTGAATCTTGTGACAATCAAATGTCGTCAATTGCTTATCTATTTGACTGCCAGACCTGGTACCTACTGTCGAAATCTCGAAAGGATACATTCGGAACAAAGGAATCGGCTCAATGACCTCTTTCAAGATATCAATTAAAAAAGAGCCGAGCGAATGAAAAACTGAGGGCAGCCACATCAATGGAGAAGGTGGCTGGAAAGTTAAGAGAACGCCATAAGAGAAGCGAGCCGAGTTCTTATAAGAGGTGATAAAGGAAATCAGGAATAGGTGTGTGGGAAGTCGCTATGCTCAGGCAAAACGAACCAAGCGGACGGTGTACTTTATCATGCTGTTTCCTTGTTTGTGACCATAACTGTTGTGAAATTTAATGCATATGTCCTGGATTCCTGGTTCGAGATCTGTTACTGTTCCTTTGAGTTTTAATATATTAGTCTTCATCCTCGAAGAGATTCCCCAGGGCTACCTTGAGGTGACATAGTCATCTCTTAAGCACACTGATGAATGAGGGCATTATGCAAGTATACTGACTATATTGCCTGCCCAAATCTTCACCCAGAGATCCATACATTGTAAAAAACCATCACACTTCTTCTCGACAAGAAGAAGGTATAAAAAGGAAAAAAAGTGGTTTCGGGTTTCGATCCAGTACCGGTATCTGAGGGAACTTGCGAGGAAGAAATGGTATCAGCTGTCCATCCTGCGCTTTCCAATCGAAAGGGTTTATATTAATCGCTTCTAGCTTCAGCAAAACCTCGTCCTTCTTTGGGTGCCGGCACCAGGATATTCACATGCTGCAAGAAGCGCAAAAGAACAGGTAAACACGGTTAGTAATGCGGCTCGAAGCACGACCGACACCGAAATAATGACACCCCAACCACCCAACACATATCGACGCAGAGAAGAACAGACTAGCATCTTTGTTCACTCTTACTTTAGGAGAACATCCATAACGAAGATCTTCTCTATTACACCAAAACTAAAACTCCTACAACTAACATTAGAGAATACCGAACAGCTTCTTCCTCTGTTTATTTTGGAATAGAGAATCCCAAAAGCAAGAAAGGCTCCATTGACAACACAAGCTGTCCGAGAACACGCGAACATAGTTCCACATGCAAACTCCGTACTTCAACACATATTTGGGCGTCTAGCTGATCGAGAGAGCCAAAACATCGGCACCCTCAAGCCGGCAGGTCCTCCGCCGAAAGATCGCACAAACCGCATGCATCATCAGCTTCTTCTCCGCCATCGCCTATCCTGAAGCTCCCCGGATTGTGTGACGAAAAGACGCTTTTTCGCTAGAAGATCTCTCGGGCACGGAACGAAAACTGGGAACTTCCCTTCGAAGGCGAACCCTTATAAGTGTTTTGGATCCCCTAACATTATGTTAGGGGTGACATTATCCAATCCAGGCCATCCAATTCAAAATGGACGGCCTGGATTCATCCACGTCAGCTTTTTAAAAGGGGGAAAAATTTCGGCGGAATTTAAAATTTGAATTAAGCAATAAGCCGCCCATTTTTGAATTGGACGGCCCAGATCTCTTATGTCACCCCTGATATAGTGATAAGTACCGTCTTTTTACGTTGGGCGGAACGGGAAGTGTTGCCATTGCAATTGTACTTGAAACCTGTTGGTTGTAAAGATAAAAAATCATTAGTGCAGTGCAATCCTCACCACAGCTATTTAATCTAACTTTCTCGAGTCGGTGGTCCAACTACACTTTGCTCGATGATAGAGAGAGAAATCGGGATAACTACACTACGAATATCATAACTTTTGTACAGTGCTCACTTGAGTGCCACAAATTTTTTTCCTTCGTTTTAGTACCATAACTTTGAAAAATCTTACCAGTGTTACAAATACATGGACGCTAGAAAAGCTAACGTGGCACTAGTGAAATGATATTTTGAATATTTTAATGTATATGTGGACTTTTTTATTTTTTTTTATTTATTTTGCAGTTTTTTTATGGGATCTTTCTCCCTTGGCCAGCGAGGGTCACCGACAACCCTCACCGGCCACGATTGGGTGGTACGAGGGCAAAGGGCCACCTCGCCCTAGGCTGACGGGCCGCAATAGCCTTGGGCGACGACGGTGGGCGAAGTGCAAGGGCCCTTGCGACCTCGCTAGCAATGGGCGAGGCAACCCTCACTGGGACCTCATGCCACCTTTCACAACTTCAAGCTCCAAGCTTGAGATTGAGGCGCTCGCTTGGATTGAGAATTATAGGAAGTCAACGGGAAGCTCATGGTCTAGAAGAGTTCTCTCCCTATTACGGCTTAAGATTCAATAATTTCAAGGATAATGGATATTAGGTCAATTAAATTGAAACCTACTCGAACTCTCCCAAGTCCTATCAAATCATAACTTGGTTCAAATAATTAATGTACAAATGATTTTTAAACTTGGAATCGCCACTAATCAATTTATGGTAGGCTTATTAGACACCTAAATAAAGTATGGAGAGAATACTTTATTCTTACGAACTAGAGATCAATGAGTCGAGAACTTGATTACATTAATATTTCTATTAATGCTTTTGGTACTCATTTCATGAAATTTTCTTAAGTTGGCAACTTTCAAGGATTTTGATTTGAAGTTCCAAAGGTGTGATTTTTTTTTGAATTTTTTATTTAATGAATGCAACGCATGAGTGAGACATTTTTTAAAATGAATTTTTGAAAAAAATGATGAAAATCTAACATAAGTTGGTTAAGATTATCCTAAAAGATTTGGAATTAACTTCATTAACCCCAGAATTTTTTTAAAAATCTTTACCATATCTTTGAAATCATATAATGATACAATCTTCAACAATTCAGGGATTTATTTCAAGTTTGTTGATTTTATTTCACAAAAACCAATGAGATCGAAATTTTCTAAGAAATCTTATCTTCTAACTTCAATATTGACTAGACAAAGTTTGAAAGAACTTTTATCTATAAATTTTGGTATTTTTTAATTTTAGGCAACAAATCAAAACACATCCACAGATAATGTATGATCCTTTTGAAAATATCTTCCGATTCGAATTAGATAACGATTGGATCAAGGAATCAAATATAATGTTAAGATCAGCTATCTCGATCCCACACCATCAAAAAACAAATCCTAGGGTCGAGATTAGTCCCAACTCTACACGTTGTCAATAGGGGAATCACCCTTTACTTCGAAGGGATTTTCTACTCCTATAAATTATGCTCAAGATATCAATGAAAATTCGAAAAGGCAATTGTCATATTTGCAATGCCAGTAAAGGATTTTTTTTTTTTTGCCTAACCGAAATATCATCTGAAATCCACTCATTTGAAATAAGAAATAATCTTAACAAGTTGAAATATACCTTATCTTCCGAAGTTTGCTTTTTCTTTTCAAATGATCAAGTTGGACCGATCAGCCGAGTACTCTCATGGATAACTCGGTGAAATGAGGACTGATTATCTAATTTGACAAGATTATCTAATCGCACTTCACATAACCTTGTTGATCGGGCTAATTTGACAAGCTCGTTGTAATTGCAATGCCAAAGGGGATATAGAAGCTTGATGAATGACTGAAGCTTCGTGCAAGAAAACTCTTTGACAACCACGACGATATTGTCCTCACAGAATTGAGAATATCCTGCACTAAAAATCTGATGAAGAGATCCCAAAACAGAGTCAGACACCTGAAATAGCTGCTGAACTTTGCATGGACAACAACTAAATATGTGCCTATGCAACGCTTCAATACACGACAATGGTCGCTCGGACTCACACCAAATCAGCAAGTAAAGCACTTCGAACTGCAACAAGGACTCCGAACAGTGCACAGCAGCAGAAACGAGTCAGCTGTCGGGAACTTCTGGACGTCGTAGTGCTCAGGACAGTAGCGGCACTGGGCTTTAACTAGCGTCAGGCAGCAGACGTGAGAATGAGCACCCACGGCTGGAGGGATGCGGCCGAACGAGTGGCACTGTTTGGATGGAGCTTCGTGAACCTTTGAGAATCTCTCCTCTTCTTTTCTCTCGGAAACTGTCAAGTGTGTGCGTGGAGCAATTTTTTTTTCTCTCATAAAAAAACCCCTTGCTCCTGTTTCTCAATTGTTTCTCTTTTAACTTCTTGAGTAACGTTCGCTGTTCCTCTCCAGTCAATATGAGCAAAGCTGCTTTTTATAGGAGATATCAAGAATTGACTCTAAATTAGCACATGAAGGATTCATGTGGGTCTTCGGAATATCCTTTTTATGACTAGATTCATTTTACTATGTGCGCATCTCTTTTGATCCTTCCTTCTTTGCCTTGGATGGCAGAATAATAGACGATTTCGATCAAGTCTATTCCATTGTGCGCTTCCTTTCCGATACTCTTTCCTTTTCTTGAAAAAAAAATTACCAACGTGAAAGAAATTATCTCTCATTAGCAGCACTCCATTGATTCCTTCTCTCCATGCTTCAGTGTGATGGATATTCTTTGTACAAGTCCAAGCCGTGATTCTTGACTTTTCAGCATCCCAATCTACAAAATCTCCTCTCCCATGAAGGCATATGATCCTCCTTCCAAGACAACACCCAGAGGCAGACACCGATTCTCCATAGAATTGAGATTCAAATTCAAAATAATTTTTATACGAAGGAAGTGCAAATCTTGGTCATGGGTTTAATAATTCCATTTCATGAGCACAGTCCAAAACCCCACATGCACCAACCCAAATATTTCAATGAAGCTCAGAATATTCGGCCACCGAGTCCGAATAATGCAAACTCAATGCATGAAGCTAATTTTTTTTTGTGAGATTTAATTCTCATTTTTGTGCAATATAATCAAAAAATAAAATTTAGGGGTCAAACAGCCCCCACGTCACACTGACAGAGCCAGTGTGGAAAAACTCTGCACAAACCTAACAAAAACCTCACGATCCAAAACCACAAATCAAAAATCACAAAGAGCCTTCACAAAGCTCATAATAAGACATGGCTAATTTCTCCTTCCTTTTCGACACCAACGACCCGCGGTGGACGACCTCATTTCCCATAACAAGGACCTCTGCATCATCAAGCAACTCACCTCCATCGAACAGTTCCTCCTTGTTGACACCTACATTTTTAATTTTTTTTCCTTCTCGTTTATATTTGCACAAAAATGAGAATTAATTCCACAAAAAATATCTCCTCATGCATCGCATTTTATTTTTCTTTGCATTGAATTTTGCATAATGGTGAGAAGTTTGAGCTTAATTGGACAGGTGATTGGACTAGGAGCATATGCAAAATTCAACTAAGGCTAAGAGAGATGTGACGAAAATTGATGGAATTTGGGCTTGAGTTGAGCATAATTCATCCCACTAAATTTAATTATTAAAAGGGCATTTTATTAAGTTTATTAATCGCAAAAGGCCAAAGTTAAATCCCGCATCATCAGAGTTTGTCCTAGGTTTCACTAATAAACATCTCTAGGTCACATAATAGAAGGAGGCCAATTTACTATTGAATACAGGGCATATTGGAGGCCACGTTAGAGACATACACGGCTAGAGAGCTTCATGTTGGATCTTCACGGCAACGAGGAGAGGAAAAGAGGCGCTGGTTTCATTCGGGGAGCACCTACCATGCGAATGAGTCCACGAACCAAGTGGTGGCACATCACAGAAGAGACACAAATTGGACAATACAGAGAGAGCTCCACGCAGAAAAAATCAACGAAAAAGAAGATCACTATCGAAAGGGTCGGCAGAGGATTGTGTTTTTCTCTGATTTGCTTTTTCTATTGGCAGATTTTTGCTTGTTGAGTCCACTAACAGCTTATGGTTATTCTTTTCTTTTGCTCATCTATGGTCGGGATCTTCTTCAGAATACGTTTGAGAGACATACGTGAGATCTAAGGGAGAGAGGGTGTCATGGCGGAGTCCTTACATGGCAAGTCATCAGCCACCTCATCGCCGATGCCCGCACCTTTGACACTATTGTGCTCCTCTATTGACTTGCTCCACGAGGTTACCATGCCACTGCGAGAAAAGCATAGAGAAGAGATGTTGAGAAAAATCGTGCTACTGTTGGTGTCGCCGTTGCTGCTGTTCGGTGCCTAGAGCCCTCACTGTTCCGTCCCTGAGTTTGCTGTTATTTGAGGACGATTTCGATGCAATTTGGTGTCTGGATCCCTCGCTGTTCAGTAGTCAAAACTGTAGTTGTTGGGTGCTCAAATCCTTGCTGTCCAAGTCAGTTTCGTCTACGGTCTTCACCGCTGAATCAAGGGCTGGTTTCACCACTGTTTTGCTGGCAGGTTTAGGCTGCGGTTCATCATCGTTTCGCGCGCTGCTTGGGGTCAGTTTTCGTTGGTTCATCACATTGAATCCCTGCTATTCAGTGCTCGAATTTACCGCTGTTCAGGGCTTGTTTCGCCGCTGTTCGCTCCAAAAAAAAGGGCAGCTATTTACCCGATTTCACTTAATTCTCAATGCAGGTTTTTGGCTCATTGTCCAGGGTAAATTACCTTATTGTTCTTGTGCAATTTCCCAATCATTCGGCGCTGATTTTTAGCTGAACTTGTCCTAAAATTGTCGTTGCAAAGAAATCTCAACAGAAGCACAATCTGCCCTTCCAAGTTCTTTGCCTGGGTGATTTTCCCTTGGTCGAGCCGATTTTCTAATTCGATTTTGGCAACATTATCTTGAAATTAGGTAACGAATCTCTATCCCTTAATACTTGTTTTGAATATCTCGCTTAGATTGGTTGAGCGACATTATCCTTGATTATCTGATTAATATTTTCATGTAAGGATAAGAAGCATGCTTGATTGGATAATATCAGACTTATCATGGATAATCTATTGCTTTGAATGTTTATCTCTAGCATAGTGAGTTGGTTGGGACGTTTACCTGATGGTTAGCTAATCTTTTCTCTTGTGAATTGTCTGAGCTTATTTGACTTATGGATGAGATTGAGATTCGATTGGATAATTATCTAAATTTCTTTTGAGAATTATCTAAAATTGGTTTCCAATCTTTAAAGATAATTTTCTCAAGTTAGAATTGAGCTTTGGAGAGGAAAGTGGTCCCCACTCTCACAAATTTCGATCACCCCTCTCTCATTTTCTGAAAAATCAAAATAAAAGGAAACATTTTTTAAGGCAAGTTTGATTGTCTATCTTTGTCATGTTTGTTTGATTGCTTGATTGCTATAAGTTTGCACATCTATAAGATGTAATCCTTAGTGGATAGCGCCATTTGCCCTCGTAATTCGAACCCTACCCTAGCTTGGTTGAAAATTTCATGCATTTTATACTATAGTCTAAAGCCAAATATTTTTTTATAATATTCATTGAGTATAGTACATGCTCCCTTGTCCCTCGTACATGTGTTTTGTTGGATGGCCCTCCAACTTCACCTCACAAGTACGACGTCATCTGCACAAATGAAAATTATCCGTCTCATCTCATAATTTTAAGACTGGATCGACAAATTTCATTTATTCATTCAACATCTGACCCCACCCTTAGGGTACGACATGAATAAATTCTTTTCCGATCCTAAATTTGTGTACGAAGCGAATTCATCGAAAAGTTCGAATCTAAGTTGTACGATACTCAAGGTTATTATACTTTATTTGACTTTTTTTTCATAAAAAAATTCACAAAAAGAACATCAATATCATGGTCTAAATGGAATTAAATGTCAAGATACCTTTTAATATAAAATTAGACTTTGAGTGATCAATTTCTTAAATTTATATTAATTGTTATCAACCTTCGGATCATCTTTCATTTTTCCTTTTATTTAATCCGAAAATCCTAAACAATGTCATTCATGTGCATTTCATATATGGTCGATTATGCATAATTTATGTCATCACATCATGCATATTTACCATGTCATTATATGTCATTCATGTGCATTTTTATTCATGTTATAATAGTTAGATTTGCATCCATTCGTATATCATAACTTTTAAATTTTTAACTCATGTTTTTATGTATTGAAACTCTTATCATGTCAATTTTTTTCGAAAATTAGCATGCGTGGTTCATTCATGTTATTTTTCTATATCATTTAATTAGAATCCACATTCTTCTTGCATTAAAATTTGATTTTTTCCAAAGTTATTGTGCTTGTCATATAGTTTGTCTGAACATCATGTAATCAAGTTTGCATTCATATAGTTAGGCTTTGCATTTGCATGTTGCATTTATTGAAATAAAACACCTAAAAAATACCTTTGCACCTTGCCTTGTAAACCAATCAATTGGATTTGCCAATTCAAGAAAACTTCATAAAAATGGTACCGAAAGGGGTGTTAATTGAAAAAATTAGCATAATCAAATCCTCGAAATTAATCTCTGGTTTGCAGAAAATAAAGTATTCTCCCAATGCTTTATTTAGGTATCCAATCTACTCTAACAAAAAGATTAGTGGCGACTCCAAAACTTAAAATATTTAAACATGAACCTAAGTTGCAAATTGGTAGAGCTTGGAGAGCTCGCACTAGGTTAGTTAATTTATTTAATTAATCTAGTAATCCATTAACCTAAAATTCCCTAATTTTTAGGTCGCGACACTCCTTCACTGCCGACAACTCCCTCTTACGCTTCCACCTCAAGTCTCGTTCCGCAATTTCAAATCTTATGCTCTCTTCAAACTCCAAACCACTCTTCAGAGCTCAGCCAATCGCAAGACAGAGTTGATGCTCAACAGAGACACTCAACCAAAATGTAAGTGAAGTGGGGAAATGGGCGACAATGTGTTCGCTTCCAATTCGTGGATTCATCCGTAATGGATGCAATTTT